>CM043865.1:55706432-55713932 GCA_023846275.1 Vanilla planifolia | reverse complement strand
CTTTTTCTTCTTCTTCTTCTCCAACTTCTTCTTCTACTAATACATTCTTCAACTTCTTCATTCTTATTCTCCTTTCTTCTTCTTCTTCTTCTTCTTTCTTATTCCACATTCTTCTACTTCTTCCTTCTTCCTGCTCTTTTTCCTTCTTCTTTCTTCTTCTGTCATTTTCTTTTTTTCTTCTTTCTTCTTCTTTCTTCATCATCATCTTCGTTTTCTACTTCTTCTTATTCCTCTTCATCTTCCTACTTCTAGCTTCTTCATCATAATCATCATCATCATCTTCTTCTTCTTCTTCTTCATTCATACTCTTCTTTCTTCCTCCTCTTCTTCTTCTCCATCTTCTTCTTCTTCTTGTTATTTATCATTTCCTTCTTCTTTCTTCTTTCTTCACTTTTTTCTTGTTCATCATCTTCTTCTTCTTCTTTCTTCTTCTTCTTCTTCTTGTTTATTCCGCTTCATTTTTCTTCTTCTTCTTTCTTCTTCATCATCTTCTTTCCTCTTCTTTTCACATCTTCTTTTTCTTCTTCTTCTTCTTCTTCTACTTTATTCATCCTCTTCTTCTTCTTCTTCTTCTTCTTCTTCTTCTCCTTCATCTTCTTCTTCTTCTTTATCTTCTTCTTCTTCTATTTTTCTTCTTCTTCTTCTTCTTCTTCTTCTCCTCCTCCTCCTCCTCCTCCTCCTGCTCCTCCTTCTCCTTCTTCCATTTCTTCTTCTTGTCCTCCTTCTTGTTCTTCCGCTTCTTCTTCCTCTTCTTTCATCATCATCATCTTCTTCTTCTACTTTCTTCTTCTTGTCCTTCTTTTTCTTCATCTTCTTTTTTCTTCTTCTTCTTCTTCTTCTCCTTTCTTCTTCTTCTTCTTCTTCTTTTTCTTCTCCTTCTCCTACTTCTTCCTTCTTGTCGTTCTTTCTTGTTCTTCTTCTTTCTTATTTATTCTTGTTCTTCTTCTTCCTTGTTCTTCTTCTACTTTTCCTTGTTCTTCTTCTTCTTCTTCTTCTTTCTTATTCTCCTTCTTTCTTATTCTTCTTTCTTCTACTTTTTCCAGGTTCTTTGTCTTCTTCTTCATCTTCTTCTTCTTCTTCTTCTTCTTCTTCTTTCTTCTTCTTTCTTCTTCTTCCTTCTTCTCTATCTTCTTCTTTCTTGTTCTTTCATCATCATCATCATCATCATCATCATCTTCTTCTTCTTCTACTTTTTCATCTTCTGCATCTTCTCCTTCCTCTTCTTCTTCTTCTTCTTCTTCTCCTTTTCTACATCTTTTATTTCACCTCCTCCTCTTCCTAGTCCTCCTCCTCCTCCTCCTCTTTCTTCTTCTTCTTCTTCTTATTGTTCATTGTCTTCTTCTTCTTCTTTGCTTCTTCTTCATCTTCTTCTTCTTCTTCCTGTTGTTCTTCCTTTTCTTCCTCTTCTTCTTCCTCCTCCTCATCCTCCTCTTCTTGTTCTTCGTCTTCTCATCTTCTTCTTCTTGCTTCTCTTTTTCTTCTTCTTCTTATTCTTCTTCTTCTCGTTCTTCTCCTTCTTATTCTTCTTCTTCTTTCATTTCTTCTTCTTCTTCTTTCATTTCTTCTTCTTCTTCTTTTTCTTCTTCTTCTCGTTCTTCTCCTTCTTATTCCTCTTCTTCTTTCATTTCTTCTTCTTCTTCTCCTCCTCCTGCTTCTTCTTCTCCATCTTCTTTATTTTTTTCTCTTCTTCTTCTTCTTCTTTTCCTTCTTCTTCTTTTTCCTCTTCTTTTTCTTCCTCTTCGACTTCTACTTCTTCTTCTTCTTCTTCGTCCTCCTCCTCATCCTCCTCTTCTTCTTTTTCTGCTTGTTCTAGTTGTTCTTCTTCTTCTTCATCTTCTTCCTCTTCTCGTTCATCTTCTTCATCTTCTCCTTCTACTCTTTCTACTTCTCCTTCTTCTTAATCTTTCTCTTCTCCAAATTCTTTTTCTTCTTCTTCTTTCTCCTCTTCTTGTTCTTCTTCTTCTTCTTCTTCTTCTTCTTCTTCTTCTTCCTCTTCTTCTTCTTCTACTTCTTCTCCTTCTTCTTCTTCTGCTTCTTCCTCTTCTTCTTCTTCATCTCCTTCTTCTTCTTTTTTTCTTCTTCTTCCTCTTCTTCTTCTTCTTGTTCCTCTTCTTCTTCTTCTTCTTCTTCTTCTTCTCGATCATCTTCTTCTTCTGGTTTTTCTTTTCCTTCCTGTTCTTCTTCTTCTTGTTATTATTCTTATTCTTCTTATTCCTCTTCTTCATCTTTATCTTCTTCGTCTCTTTCTTCTTCTTCTTCTTCTTACTTTTCTTATTCTTCCTTTTCTTCTTCTTTCTTCTTCTTCTTCTTCTTCATCATCGTCTTCTTCTTCTTCTTCTCCACCTCCTCCACCTCATTATTATTATTATTATTCTCCCTCTTCTTGTTCTTCCACCTCTTCTTCTTATTCTTCCCCGTCTTTTTCTTCCTCTTCTTGTTCATCTTCTTCTACTTCTTCTTCCTTTTTTTTCTTTTTCTTCTTGTTTTTCTTCTTCTTCTTCTTTGACTTCTACTTCTTCTTCTTTTTTCCCTTCTTCCTCTTCATCTTCTTATTCTTCTTCTTCATCTTCTTCTTCTTCTTCTCCTTCTCCTTCTTCTTCTTGTTCAACTTCTTCTTCTTCTTCTTCTTCCTCATCTTCATCTTCTTCTTCTTCTTCATCTTCTTCTTATTCTTTTGTTCGTCTTCTTCTTCTCCTTCCTCTTCCACTTCTTCTTCTTCTTCCTCCTCCTCTTCTTTTTCCTTTTTTCATTCTTCAACTCCTTCTTTCTCCTCTTAATCTACTTCTTCTTCTTCTTCTTCTTCTCCCATTTCCTCATCTTCTATGGCTTCTTCTTCTTCTTCTTCTTCTCGTTCATTTTCTTCTTCTTCTTCTTCTTTTTATTTTACTTCTTCCGCTTCTTCTTCTTCTTCCTCCTGTTCTTCTTCTTCTTTATCTTCCTTTTCAAGTTGTTCTTTTTTTTCTTCTTCATCTTCCCCTTCTTCTTCCTCTTCTTCACCTTCTTCTTCTTCTTCTTCTTCTTTGTCCACTTCTTCTTTAACATCGTCTTCAACTTTTTCTTCTTCTTCATCTTCTTTCACTTCTTCTTCTCCTTCTTCTTCAGCTTCTTCTTCTTCTTCTTCTTCTTCTTCTTCTTCTTCTTCTTTTTCTTATTATTATTATTCTTCTTCCTCTTTTTCTTCTCCTCATCCTCCTCCTCTTTGTTCATCTTCTTCTTCTTCTTCTACTTCTACTTCTTCTTCTACTTCTTTTTCTTCTACTTTTGCTCTGTCTTGTTCTTCATCTTCTTCTTCTTCTTGTTCTTCTTCTTCTTCCTCTTCTTCTTCTTCTTCTTCTTCTTGTTCTTCTTCTTCTTCTTCTTCTTCTTCTTCTCCTTCTTCTTCTTCTTCTTCTTCTCCTTCTCCTTCTTCTTCTTCTTCTACTTCTTCTTCTTCTCCTTCTTCTTCTTCTTCTTCTTCTCCTTCTTATCCTTCTTCTCCTTCTCCTTCTTCTTCTTCTTCTTCTTCTTCTTCTTCTTCTCCTTCTTCTTCTTCTCGTTCTTCTCCTTCTCCTTCTACTTCTCCTTCTTCTCCTTCTCCTTCTGCTTCTCCTTCTTCTCCTTCTTCTTCTTCTTCTTCTTCTTCTTCTTCTTCTTCTTCTCCTCCTCCTCCTCCTTCTCCTTCTTCTTCTCCTTCTTCTTCTGCTTCTCCTTCTTCTTCTCCTTCTTCTTGTCATTCTTCTTCTTCTTCTCCTTCTTCTTCTGCTTCTTCTTCTTCTTCTCCTTCTTCTTCTCATTCTTCTTCTTCTTCTTCTTCTTCTTCTTCTTCTTCTTCTTCTTCTACTTCTGCTCTATCTTTATTATTATTATTATTATTATTATTATTATTATTATTATTATTATTATTATTATTTTTATTATTATTATTTTTCTTATTTTTCTTCTTCTTCTTCTTTTTCTTTTTTTCTTCTTGTTGTTCTTCTTTTTGTTCTTCTTCTTCTTCTTCTTCATCATCTTCTTCTATTTCTTCTTATTCTTTCTCTTCTTCTTCCTCTTCTTCTTCTTCTTTCTCTTTTTCTTCTTCTTTCTTCATCATCTTATTCTTCTTCTTCTTCTTCTTCTTCTTCTATTCTTCTCCTTCTTCCTCTTCTTCTTCTTCTCCTTCTTCTTCTCCTCCTCCTTCTCCTCCTTCTCCTTCTTCTCCTTCTTATTCTTCTTCTTCTTCTCCATCTTCTTCCTCTTCTTCTTCTTCTTCTTCTTCTCCTCCTTCTTCTTCTTCTCCTTCTTCTTCTTCTTCTTCTTCTACTCCTCCTTCCAACTTCTTCTTTTTCCTCTTTTTCTTCTTCTCTTCTTCTTCTTCTTCTTCTTCCTCTTTCTTCTTCTTCTTTTTCTTCTTCTTCTTCTTCTTTCTTCTTTTTCTTATTATTATTATTATTATTATTATTATTATTATTATTATTCTTTATATTTTTTTTATTCTTCCTCATCTTTTTCCTCATCTTCCTTTTCTTCTTCTGCTTCTTCTTCTTCCTCTTCTTCCTCTTTTCTACTTATTCTTTTTCTTCTGGTTCTTTTTTTTCATCTTTTTTTTCTTCTACTACTTCTTCTTCTTCTTCTTCTTCTCCTTATTCTTCTTTTTCTTCTTCTTCTTCTTCTTCTTCTTAATTCATTTCTTCTTCTTTCTTCTTTCTTCATCGTCTTTCTTCTTCTTCTTCTTCCTTTTCTACTTCAACTTCTTCTTTTTCTTGTTATTTATTATTCTTCTTTCTTTTTCTTCTTCTTTTTTCTTCTTTTCTCTTTTTCCTCTTCCATGTTGTTATTTTTCTTCTTCTCCTTCTTCAACATCTTCTTCTTCTCCTTCTTTCTTCTTCTTCTTCTTTCTTCTTCTTCTTTGTTCTTCTTCTTCCATCTTTTTCTTCTTCTTCATTCTTCTTCTTCTTCTCTCTTCTTCTTCTTCTTCTTTCTTCTTATTCAACTTCTACTTCCTTCTTCTTTCTTCTTCATCATCATCATCATCTTCTACTTCTTCTTCTTCTTCTTCTTCTTGTTTCTTCTACAACTTCTTCTTCTTCTTCTCCTTCTCCTTCATCTTCTAGTTCTTCCTCTTCTTCTTCTTCTTCTTCTACTTCTACTTCTTACTTCTTCTTCTTCTTCTATTTATCCTGCATCTTCTTCCTCTTCTTCTTTATCATCTTCAACTTCTTCTTCTTCTACTACTTCCTTATCTTCATCCTCTTTTCCTTCTTACTCTTCTTCTAACTTCTTCTTCTACAACTTATTTTTTTCTTCTTCTTTTTCTTCTTCTAGTTCTTTCTTCTTCTACTTCTTCTTCTTCTTCCTCTTTTTCTTCATCTTCTTGTTGTTCTTCTTCTTCTTCTTTCTTCTTCTTTCTTCATCATCTTCTTTATCTTCTTCCTCCTCTTCTTCTTCTTCTTCTTCTTTGTCTTCTTCTTCTTTCTTCATCATCGTCTTCTTCCTCTTCTTCTTCTTCTACTTATTCTACTTCTTCTCTCTTCTTCTTCTTTCTTCTTCTTCTTCTTCTTCTTCTACTTCTTCTTCTTCATCTTTTTCTTCTTCATCTTTTTATTCTTCTTCTTCTTCTTCATCTTCATTCTTGTTCTTTTCTTTTGTTCTTCTTCATCTTCTTTTTCTTCTTTTCCTTTCTTGTTCTTCTTTCTTCTTTTTCTTTCTTCTGTTTTGATCTTCTTCTTCTTCTTCTTTCATCTTATTCTTCATTATTCTTCTTTCTTCTTCTTCTTCTTCTCCTTCTTTTTTCGTCTTTCTTCGGCATCATCATCATCATCATCAACATCATCTTCTTCTTCTTCTTGTTTCTTCTTCTTCTCCTTCTTCTTCTTCTTCTTCTTCTTCTACTTCTTCTTTTTCTAATTCTTCATTTTCTAATTCTTCTTCTTTGTCTTCTTTTTCTTCTTCTTCTTCTTCTTTTTCATCTTCATCATCATCTTCTTCTTCTACTTCTTCTTCTTCTTCTACTTCTCCATCTTCTTCTTCTTCATCTTTCTTCTTATTCTTCTTCTTCTTCTTCTTCTTCTTCTTCTTATTCTTCTTCTTCTTCTTCTTCTTCTTTTTCTACTACTTATTCTTCTTCTTTTTTCTTTTTCTTCTTCTTCATCTTCTTCTTCTTTTTCTTCTTCTTCTTCAATTTGTTCATCACCTTCTTTTTCTTCTTCTTCTTCTTCTTTCTTCTTCTTATTATTCTTCTTCTTCGTCTTCTCCTTTCTTCTTTTGCTTATTATCATTATTCTTCTTCTACTACTACAGATTCTTCTTCTTCACTCACATTCTTCTTTCTTGTTCTTCTTCTTTGTTTTAGTTCTTCTTCCTTCTAGTTCTTCTTCCCTCTTATTCTTCTTCTACTTCTTCTTCTACTACTACTTCTTCCTTTTCTTCAACCTGTTCTGCATCTTCTTCTTCTTCCTTCTCCTTTTTCTTCTCCTTATTCTTCCTTCTTCTTCCTCTACTTCTTCTTCTTCTTCTTCTTTCTTCTTTTTCTTCTTCTTCTTCTTCTTCTTCTTCTTATTCTTCTTCTTCTTCTTCTTCTTCTTCTTTCTCTTCTTTCTTCTCCTCCTTTTTCTTCTTCTTCTTTTTCTCCTTCTTCTTCTTCTTCTTCTTCTTCTCCTTCTTCTTCTTCTTCTTCCTCTTCTTTGTCTTCTTCTTTGTATTCCACTTCTTCATGTTTTTTAATTTTTCTTCATCTTTTTTCTTCTTCTTCTTCTTTCTTGTTCTTCTTTCTTATTCATTTTCTTTCTTCTATCATAATCTTTTTCTTCCTTCTTTCTCGTCTTCTCCTTCTTCTCCATCTTTTATTGCTTCATTCTTCTTATTAATCTTTTTTCTTCTTCTTCATTCTCCTTCTTTCTTCTACATCATCTTCTTCATTGTTGTTCATTTTTCATCATCATCATCATCTTCTTCTTCTTCTTCTACTTCTTCTTCTTCTTCTTGTTCTCCTCCTTTTTCTTGTTGTTTCTTCTTTTTTTTCTTCTTTTTCTTCTTGTTCTTCCTTTTTTTTTCTTCTTCTTCTTCTTCTTCAACTTCTTCTTCCTCTTTCTTCTTCTTCTTCTTCTTCTTCTTCTGCTTTCTTACTCTTCTTTCTTCTTCTTCTTCAATCTTCTTCTTCTTCTTTCTTCCTCTTCTCCATTTTTCTTCTTCTTCTTTCTTGTTCTTTCTCCTTGTTCACCTTCTTCTTTCTTCTTCTTTCTTTATCATCATCAACAACTTTTTCTTCTTCTTGTTTCTTGTTCTTCTTCTTCTTCTTCTTCTTCTTCTTCTTTCTTGTTCTTTCTCCATGTTCACCTTCTTCTTTCTTCTTTTTTCTTTATCATCGTCAACAACTTTTTCTACTTCTTTTTTCTTGTTCTTCTTCTTCTTCTTCTTCTTCCGCTACTACTACTACTACTTATTTTTATTCTTCTTCTCCTTCTTCTTCTTCTTCTTCTTCTTGTTCCAGTTTTTCTTCTTCTTCTTGTTCCAGTTTTTCTTCTTCTTCTTCTTCTTTTTCTT
>CM043865.1:55691432-55698932 GCA_023846275.1 Vanilla planifolia | reverse complement strand
CATCTTCTTCTTCTTCTGCATCTCCTTATTCATCTTCTTATTCCAACTTTTCTTCCTCTTTCTTCTTTCTTCATCTTTCTTCTTCTTCTTCTTCTTCTTCTTCTTTTTCCTTCTTCTTTTTCTTATTCTTCTCCTTCTTCTTCTACTTCGTCTTATTTCTTGTTCGTCTTCTTTCCTCTTCTTTCTTCTTTTTCTTCTTTATTCTTGTTCTTGTTCCTCTTCTTGTCCTTCTTCAACTTCTTCTTCTTCTCTTCTTTCTTCTTCTTCTTCTTTTTATTCTTCTTTGATCTTCATCTTCATCTTTCTTCTTCTTTCTTCATCATCATCATCTTCTTCTTCTACTTTTTCTTCTTCTTCTTCTTCTACTTTTTTTACGAATTCTTTTTATTCTTCTTCTTCTTCTTCTTCTTCTTTCCTCTACATCTTCTTCCACTTCTTTTACTTCTTCTTCCTCTTTTTCTTCTTCTTCTTCTTCTTCTCTTCTTCTCCTTTCTTCTTCTTTTTGTTGTTCTTCTTCGTCTTTTCTTCTTTTTCTTCTTTTTCTTCTTCTTCCTCCTCTTCTTCTTCTTCTTTCTTCTTCTTCTTCTTCCTCTTCTTCTTCTTCTTTCTTCTTCTTCTTCTTCTTCTTCTTCTTCTTCTTTCTCTTCATCTGCTTCTTCCTGTTCTTCTATTTCTTCTTCTTCTTCTTCTTCCTGTTGTTCTTATTTTTCTTCCACTTCTTATTCCTCTTGTTCTTCTTCTTCTTCTTCTTCTCCTCCTCCTCCTCCTCCTTCTTCTTCTTCTTCTTTTTCTTTTACTTCTTTTTCTTCTTCTTCTTCTTCTTTTTCCTATTCTTTCTCTTCTTCTTCTTTCTTCTTTCTTCATCTTCTTTCATCATCATCATCTTCTTCTTCTTCTTTCTTCTTTTTGTTCTTACTTCTTCTTTTTTTCTTCTTTCCTCTTCTTCATCTTCTACATCTTCTTCTATTTCTTCTTCTTCTTGTTTATTATTTTTTTTCTTCTTCATTTTCTTCTTTTCTTTCTTCTTCTTCTTCTACTTCTACTTATTCTTCTTCTTTTTATTCTTCTTCTTCTTCTTCTTCTTCTTCTTCTTCTTCTTCTTCTTCTTCTTCTTTTCTTTTTCTTCTTATTGTTCTTCTTCTTCTTCTTCTTCTTCTTCTTCTTCTTCTTCTTCTTCTTATTCTTCTTATTCTTCTTCTTCTTCTTCTTCTTCTTCTTCTTCTTCTTCTTTTTCTTCTTCAACTTCTACTTCTTCTTATTCTTCTTCTTCTTCTTCTATTTCCTCTTCTACTTCTTCTTCTTCTTCTTCTTCTTCTTCTTCTTTCTTCATCATAAACCTCTTCTTCTTATTCCTCTATTTATTTTTCTTCCTTTTTTCTTAATCAACATTTTTTCTTCTTCTTTCTCTTCTTTTTCTTTCTTCTTATTTTTCATGATCCTCTTCTTCTTTTATTCCTTTTACTACTTCTACTTTCCTATGCTTTTTTCTCTTTCTTTTTTCTTCTTCTTCTTCTTTCTTTTTCTTCTACTTTTTCTCCTTGTTGTAAATCTTGTTCTACTTCTTCTTTCTTCTTCTTCTTCTTCTTCTTCTTCGTCTTTCTTATTTTTCTGTCTTTTTCCTCTTCTTCTTTCTTCTTCTTTCTTCTTCTTTCGTCATCTTCATCATCATGATCAAGATCATGGTCATGATCATGATCATCATCTTCTTCTTCTCATTTCTTCTTCCACTTCTTCTTCTTTTTATTTCTCTTCTTCTTCTTCTTCTTCTTCTTTCTTCTTTTCTTTACTATGCTTCTTTCATCTTCTTCATCATTCTTCTTCTTCTTCTTTCTTCTTCTTCTTCTTCTTTCATCTTCTTCTTCTTTACTTTTCTTTCTCCTTCTTCATATTCGTCTTTCCTCTGTGTGCTTCATCATTATCTTCTTCTTCTCTTTCTTCATCTCCTTTTTGTTGTAGTTGTCGTTGTTGTTGTTCTTCGTCAAAATTCTTTTTCTTCATCATCTTTTTCTTCTTCTTCTTCTTCTTCTTTCTTTATCTTCTTTTCTTCTTCTTCTCCTTCTACTTCTTCTTATTCCTCTTTTGTTTTTTCTTTCAACTTTCTTCATCTTCTTTCTTCCTCTTGTTCGTCCATTTCTTTGTTCTTCATGGAATCATTATTATTCTTCTTCAACTTCTCCTTCATTTTCTTCTTCTTCTTCTTCTTTCTTCTTCTTCTTTGTTCTTCTTCTCCTTTCTTCTTCTTTCTTCTTCTTCATTCTCTTCTTTCTTCATCATCATCATAATCTTCATCGTCATCATCACAATCTTCTACTTCTTCATCTTCTTCTTCTTCTTTATTCATCATAGTCTTCTCTTTGTTCTTCTTCTTCTTCTTTTTCTTCTTCTTATTCTAGTTACTCTTCTTTTCCTTCTTCTTCTTCAACTTCTTCTACTTCTTCTTCTTCTTTTTCTTCTTCTTTTGGTTCTTTCTTCTTCTTCTTCTTTCTTGTTCTTGTTTCTTCTTCTTCATTCTTCTTTTCTTCTTCTTTATGCTTCTTTTCTTTCTTCTTCATTCTATGTCTTTCTACTTCTTTCCTGTTCTTCAACCTTTTCTTTCTTCTTATTTGTTAATCATCATCATCTTCTTCTTCTTCTTCTTATTCAGCTTCATCTTCTTCTTCTTCTTGTTTCTTGTTGTTGTTGTTGTTGTTGTTGTTCTTCTTCTTCTTCTTCTTCTTCTTCTCCTTCTTCTTCTTCTTCTTCTTCTTCTCCTTCTTCTTATTCTTCTTCTTCTTCTTCTATATTTTCTTCAACTTCTTTTTCTTCTACTTCTTCTCCTCCATTTTCTTCTTCTTCTTCTTCTTCTTCTTCTTCGTCTTCTTCTTTCTTCCTTCTTTGTTCTTCTTCTTCTTCTTCTTCTTCTTCTTCTTCTTCTTCTCCTTCTTTGTTCTTCTTCTTCTTCTTCTTCTTCTTCTTCTTTCTTCTTTCTTCATCTTCATTCTTCTTCTTCTTCTTCTTCTTCTTCTTCTAATTCTTCTACTTCTTCCTTCTTATTATTCTTCTTCATCTTCTTCTACTACTTATTCTTTTTCTTTCTTGTTCTTCTTTCTTCTTCTACTTCTTCTTTCTTTTTCTTTATTCATCTTTTTCTTTCTTCTAGTTCTTGTTCTTCTTCTTCTTCTCCTTCTTCTTTTTCTTTTTCTTTCTTCTTTTTCTTTCTTGTTCTTCTTTCTTCTTCTACTTCTTCTTTCTTTTTCTTTATTCATCTTTTTCTTTCTTCTCGTTCTTGTTGTTCTTCTTCTTCTCCTTCTTCTTTTTCTTTTTCTTTCTTCTTCTTCTTATTTCTTATTCTTTTTTCTTCTTCTTCTTCATCATTCTACTTCCTTTATCTTCTTCTTCTTTAATCCTCTTCTTTTTTATTCTTTCTTCTTATTCGACTTCTTCTATCTTTTTTTTTTTATTATTATTATTATTCTTCTTCTACTTGTTTCTTCTTCTTCATCATCTTCTTCATTTTCTTCTTATCCTTCTTTTTTTACATCTGCTTCTTCTTCTTATTCTTCTTTCTTCTTCATCATCTACTTCTTCTTCTTCTACTACTTCTACTCATTCAACTAATTCTTCTTCTTCTTCTTCTTTTCTTCTTCTACTTCTTCAACTTCTTCTTCTTCTTATTCTTAGTCTTCTTATTCTCCTTCTTCTTCTTCTTCTTTTTCTTCTTCTTCTTCTTCTTCTTCTACTACTTCTTCTTCTTCTTCTTCTTTCCTTTCTTTTTTTTCTCATTCTTCTTCTTCTTGTTCTTTCTTTTTCTTCTTCTTCTTCAACTTCTTCTTCATCTTCTTCTTCTTCTTCTTCTTCTTCTTCTTCTTCTTGCCTTGTTTTTCTTCTTCTTTCTTCTTCTTCTTCTTCTTCTTTTCTTCTTCTTCTTCTTCTTCTTCTTCTTCTTCCACTTCTTCTATTTCTTCTTCTTCTTCTTCTTCTTCTTCTCCTTATTCTTCTTTCTCTTCCACTTATTATTCATCATCATCATCTTCTTCTTCTTCTTCTTCCTTGTCCTCTTCATCTTCTTGTTCACTTACCTCTTTTTCTTCTTCTTGTTGTTCTTCTTATTCTACTTCTTCATCATCATCATCATCATCTTCTTCTACTTTCATCAATCTTCTTCTTCTTTCATCAATCTTCTTCTTCTGCTAATTCCTCCTCTTCTTCTTCTTTCTTCTTTCATCATTCATCTTCTTTCTTCTTCTTCTTCTTCTTATTCTTTCTTCTTCTTATTCCTTTTCTTCTTATTCTTTCCCTACTTCTTTTTCTTCTTTCTTGTTCTTCTTCTTTGTTGTTCTACTTTCTTCTTCTTTATTGTTCTTCTTTCTTCTTCTTCTTCTTCATTCTACTTCTTATTCTTTTTTCTTCTTTTGTCTTCTTCTTCTTCTTCTTCTTCTTCTTTATTCTTTTTCTTCTTCTTCTTCCACTTCTTCTATTTCTTCTTCTTCTTCTCTTTATTCTTCTTTCTCTTCCACTTATTATTCATCATCATCATCATCTTCTTCTTCTTCTTCTGTCTCGTCCTCTTCATCTTCTTCTTGTTCACTTACCTCTTTTTCTTCTTCTTATTGTTCTTCTTATTCTACTTCTTCTTCATCATCATCATCATCATCTTCTTCTTCTTCTTCTTTCATCAATCTTCTTCTTCGATCATCAATCTTCTTCTTCTGCTAATTCCTCCTTTTCTTCTTCTTCTTCTTTCATCATTCATCTTCTTTCTTCTTCTTCTTCTTCTAATTCTAATTCTTTCTTCTTCTTATTCCTTTTGTTCTTATTCTTTCCCTACTTCTTTTTCTTCTTTCTTGTTCTTCTTCTTTGTTGTTCTACTTTCTTCTTCTTTATTGTTCTTCTTTCTTCTTCTTCTTCTTCCTCATTCTACTTCTTATTCTTTTTTCTTCTTTTGTCTTCTTCTTCTTCTTCTTTTTTATTCTTTTTCTTCTTCTTCCTCTTCCACTTCTTCTATTTCTTCTTCTTCTTCTTCTTCTTCTCCTTATTCTTCATTCTCCTCCACTTATTATTCATCATCATCATCTTCTTCTTCTTCTTCTTCTTCCTCGTCCTCTTCATCTTCTTCTTGTTCACTTACCTCTTTTTCTTCTTCTTCTTGTTCTTCTTATTCTACTTCATCATCATCATCATCTTCTTCTTCTTCTTCTTCTTCTTCTTCTTTCATCAATCTTCTTCTTTTGCTAATTCCTCCTCTTCTTCTTCTTTCTTCTTTCATCATTCATCTTCTTTCTTCTTCTTCATCTTCTTCTTCTGATTCTTTCTTCTTCTTATTCCTTTTGTTCTTATTCTTTCTCGACTTCTTTTTCTTCTTTCTTGTTCTTCTTCTTTGTTGTTCTACTTTCTTCATCTTTACTGTTCTTTCTTCTTCTTCTTCTTCTTCATTCTACTTATTCTTTTTTCTTCTTTTGTCTTCTTCTTCTTCTTCTTCTTCTTCTTCTTTATTCTTTTTCTTCTTCTTCTTCTTCTTATTCTTATTCTACTTTTTCTTCTTTCTTATTCATCTTGCTTTTTCCTCTTTCTCTTCTTCTTTCTTCTTTCTTCATCTTCTTTCTTCAGGTTCTTCTTTTTTCTTCTTCTTCTACTTTCTTCTTCTCCTTCTTCTGCTTCTTCCTTCTTCTTCTTATTCTTTTTCTGCTTCTTCTTTCTTCTTCTTCTTCTTCTTCTTCTTCTTCTTCTTCTTCTTCTTTGTTCTTCTTCTTCTTCTTCTTCTTTATTCTTCTTCTTCTTCTTCTTTGTCTTTATTCTTCTTCTTCTTCTTCTTCCACTTCTTCTTCTACTTGTTACTCTTCTTATTATTATTATTATTATTCTATTTCTTCATCTTCTTCTTCTTCTTCTTTTTCCTCTTCTTCTTCTGCTTCTTCTTCTTCTTCTTCTTCTTCTTCTTTTCTTCTTCTTCTTCTTCTTCTTCTCCTCCTCCTTCTTCTTCTTCTTCTTCTTCTATTACTTCTTCTTCTTCTTCTTCGTCTCCTTCTTCTTCCTGTTCTTCTTCTACTTCTTATTCTTCTTCTTCTTCTTTTATCATTTTCATCTTTCTCTTCTTCTTCTTCTTATTCCTCTTCTTCTTCTTCTTCTTTTTTCTTTCTTCATCTTGTTTCTTCTTCTTCTTCTTCTTCTTCTTCTTCTTCTTCTTCTTTCTTTCCTCTTCTTCTTCTTCTTCTTCATCCTCTAATTTTTCTTCTTCTTCTTTTTATTTCTTGTTAGTCTTTCTTGTTCCTCTTCTTCATCATTCTTGTTCTTGTTCTTCTTCTTGTCCATCTTTTTGTTCTTCTTCTTCTTCTTCTTCTTTCTTCTTCTTCTTCTTTCTTATTCCTCCTTCTTCTTCTTCATTTTCTTCTTCTTCTTTCCTCTTCTACTTCTTTCTTCTTCTTCTTCTTTCTTCTTCTTTCTACATCTTCATCTTCTCTTTTCTTAATCATCATCATCATCATCATCTTCTTCTTCTTCTTCTTCTTCTTTCTCTTCTTCATTAGTCTTCTTCTTCTTTCATATTCTACCACTTTCTTCTTTTTCTTCCTTCTTCTTCTTTCTTCTTCATCTTCATCTTCTTCTTTCATTTTCTTCTTTTTCTTCTTCTTCTTCTTGTTCTTTTTTTCTTATTCTTCTTTTTCAACTTCTCCTTCTTCTTCTTCTTTCTTATTCATCTTCCTTGTTCTTCTTCCTACTTCTTCTTCTTCTTCGTTCTTCTTCTTCTCCTTCTCTTTTTCTTCTTCCTCTTTTTTTTTCTTTTTTATTCATCTTTCTTCTTCTTCTTTCTCTTTTTGTTGCTTCTTTCTTCTGCTACTTCTTTTTCTTCTTCTTCTTTCTTCTTCATTCTTCTTCTTTTTCTTTATCATTCTTTTTCTTCCTTCATTGTCAACATCGTTATCATCTTCGTCTACTTCTTTTTTTCTTCTTCTACTTCTTCTTCTTCTTCTTCTTCTTCTGCTTCATCTTTTTTCTTCTTCCAATTCTTCTTCTGCTTTTTTCTTCTTCTTCTTCTTCTTCTTCTTCTTGTTTCTTCTTCTTCTTCTTCTTCTTTTTCTTCTTCTTCTTCTTCTTCTTCTTCTTTTTTATTCTTCTTTTTCTTCTTCTTGTTCTTTTCTTCTTCTTCTTCTTCTTTCTTCTTGTTCTTGTTCTTCTTCTTCTTCCTCCTCTTCTTCTTCTTCTTCTTTTTCTTCTTCTACTTCTTTTTCTTCATCTTCTTCCTCTTCTTCTTCTCCTTCAACTTCTTCTTCTTCTTCTCTTTCTTCTACTTCTTCTTCTTCTCTTCTTCTTCTCTTCTTCTTCTTCTTCTTCTTCTTCTTTTACTACTACTACTACGTCTTATTCGTCTTCTTCTTCTTCTTCTTCTTCTTCCTCTATCATCATCTTCAACTTCTTCTTCTTCTTCTTATTCCTCTTCTTCTTCCTTCTTTCTTCTTCTTCTTCTCCAACTTCTTCTAATTCTTCTTCTTCATCTTTTCACTCATGTTCTTCTTCTTTGCTCTT
>CM043865.1:55453932-55688932 GCA_023846275.1 Vanilla planifolia | reverse complement strand
TTCATCTTCCTCTTATTCTTCTTGTTCTTGTTACTCTTCTTCTTTTTTCTTCTTTCTTCATCTTCTTCTTCTTCTTCTTCTTTTTCTAATTCTTCTTTTTCTTTCTTTCTTCTTCTTCTTCTCCTAATTCTCCTTCTTCTTCTTCTTCTTTCTTATTCTTCTTTCTACTTTTTCTTCTTCTTCCTTTTTGTTCTTTTTCTTCTTTTTGTCCATCTTTTTGTTCTTCTTCTTCTTCTTCTTCTTCTTTCTTCTTCTTCTTTCTTATTCTTCCTTCTTCTTCATTCTTCTTCTTCTTCTTTCCTCTTCTACTTCTTTCTTCTTGTTCTTCTTCCTTCTTCTTCTTCGTCTTCTTCTTTCTTAATTATCATCATCATCATCTTCATCTTGTTTTTCTTCTTCTTCTTCCTTCATCTTCATCTTCTTCATTCTTCTTCTTCTTTGTTCATCTTCTACTTCTTTCTTCTTCTTCTTCCTTCTTCTTTCTTCTTCTTCTTCATCTTCTTCTTTCATCGTCGTCATCATCATCATCATCATCATCATCTTCTCCTTCTTCTTCTTCTTCTACTTCTTGTTGTTTTTCTTCTTTTTTGCCATCTACTTCCTCTTTCTTCTTTCTTTATCTTCCTTATTCGTCTTCTTCTTCTTCTTCTTTCTTGTTCTTTTACATATTTTTGTTTTTCAACTTCTTCTTCTTCTTCTTCTTCTTTCTTATTCATCTTCCTTGTTCTTCTTTCTACTTCTTCTTTCATCATCTTCTTCTTCTTCTTCCTTCTTCTTCTTCTCTTTTTCTTCTTCTTGTTCTACTACTTCTTTCTTCTTTTTCTTCTTTGCAATTCTTCTTTCTTCTTCTGCTTTTTCTCTTGCTTCTTTCTTTTATTACTTCTTGTTCTTGTTTATTCTTCTTCTTCTTTCTTTTTCTTCTTCTTCTTCTTCTTTCTTTTTCTTTTTCATCATCATCATCATTATCATCTTCGTCCACTTCTTTTTTTTCTTCTTCTTCTTCTTCTTCTTCTTCTTCTTCTTCTTTCTTCTTCTCCTTCCTCTGCTTCTCCCTTCTTCTTCTTCTTCTTCTTCTTCTTCTTCTTCTCCTTTCTTCTTCTTCTTCTTCTTCTTCTTCTTCTTCTTCTTCTTCTTCTTCTTCTTCTTCTTCTTCTTCTTCTTCTTCTTCTTTCTTCTTCGTCTTCTTGCTCTTTTTCTTCTTCTTCTTCTTCTTCTTCTTCTTCTTTGTTCTTCTTCCTCTACTTCTTGATCTTTTCTTCTTCTTCTTCTTCTTCTTCTTCTTCTTCTCATTCTTCTTCTTCTTCTTTCTTCTTGTTTTTTTTTCTTCTTCTTCCTCTTATTCTTCTTCTTCTTCTTCTTCTTCCTCTTCTTCTTCTTCTTCTTCTTCTTCCTCTTCTACTTCTTCTTTTTCTACCACTTTTACTTCTTCTTCTTCTTCTTCTTCTTCTTCTTCTGCTTCTTCTTCTTCTTCTTCTTTTTCTTCTTTTTCTTCTTCTTATAAAACCCTTTGTTTGCTTCATGCAATAATAATTAATATTGTGAGAGTTAGTTTACCATCTATTTTCACAGTTATATGATCAAATAATCATATTCACAACCATCTTTAAACACCTAATTAGGTATGTCATTCAATCACATAATTTTGAGATATGAACATCAGATCTAAAGCTTAATGTCATATCCCAAATCAAATATAACAGTTCAGATCAAATCCTATTTTTTAAGTAGAGCTTGTGTAATGTAGTTGTTTAATCATTCATTTTGGTATAAAAAGGTTAAGGAGGATTTTGTTGGAGCATCTCCTATGTAATAACTTTTTAAAAGTTATTTTTAGATATTGAGATTTTTATAATTTATTATTATTAACAAATTAATCAATTTGATAAATACTTTTAACCTTTAAAGATGTCTATCTCCATCATCCCTTTTTAAAAATATAATTTATAATATTTAAGGAATCTTTCATGTTGTATAATTTAATATATAATATTTCTAATATATATATATATATATATATATATATATATAATTATTAAGTAATTTAATTTCTTATTTATACTATAAAAGTTTTTATTTAATATATATAAATAAAATATTGATACTATAAAATATTATGACTTATAATATATTTTTAAAAAATACATATATTAGAAAATAAAGAAAATTTTAAAAATTTATCATTATTTAAAGGCTAACAGTAGAACTTCAATTTTTTTTCATATACTTATGCAACAACACTAGTATTATGGTATTTGATCTTATTAGAACTTCAAACTTAAGTGTGCCTCGGTGATAACAGTATTAGGATGGGTGATATCTTAAGAAGTCTTCATCTTGCACATATTTTTTCATAATATTTAATTTTCTAATGAATGACAATTAATTTTTGATATTAAAATTTAAAAATAATAAATTCTTATAAATTATTGTTTATAATTATAATTTTATAATTAAGTTTTTTATAATAACTTCATAACAATATTTTTATTTCATATAATAATAAATATGACACATCATATGATATAATAAATTAATAAAAATAATTTAGTTCAATATTAAGAGAAATAATTTATATAAATTATAATAATTAGAATTAATTTATGTTTACAATAATACATATGTGCTATGTATAAAATGTTTTAAAGATAAAAATATTATATTATTAAATATTAGAAATCTAAAATTTTATTATTGATGTTAAATGTTATTTATATCAATTATCTATATTACATCATATAAATATAATATATTTGAATACGTATATTATTTGTCAATTTAATTAATTTTTTTGGTGTTAATATGAATAATATAATATAAAATTAATAGTTTAATTTTTTTCTAAAAATTTATTGCATCATAAAATAATATTAAAAATGCAATATTTTTATTTTTTATTAAAAATCAAATATGAATAACTTAATATATTTAATAAATATTATAAATTTAATTATTAAGATTTAACTTTTATTTAATTATTTCTCACTTTTTTCTCTTTACTCCAAATCTCTCACATTCTTTCACTTTCCTCTATCTTTAATTATCACTCACTTATTTTTCTCTTCACTTTCTATTTTCTTATATTTTTTAAAACTTCTCTCCTTTGTTCTTCTCTATTTTTTTATTTTTTTTTCTCTCTTTTAGTTATTTATTTATTCTTTTGATCTCTATATTCTTTATTTTCTTTTCTTTTTCATTAAATCATTTCTCTTCTCTCTTTATAACTATTTTCTCTCTATTTTTCTCTTATTAATCATTGACTTTCTCTCTCTTTTTTGTAGATTAGTTGTCTATTTCTTTATTATCTCCTTTTTTTACTATTAATATATATTTTTTATTATTTGTATTTTCTTACATAATTTAATTTTTAATATATAAAAAAGATAACTTAATGAAAATTTAATGTATTATTGTCTAATTTATAAAAAATAATAGTTTTTTATTTTTATTCATTTTATATAAATAAACTATTGATATTAAAAAATATTATCACCAATATGATAAGCACAAATTTTATTCAAAAGTGTATAGGTTTGATAATTTAGAAAATTTTAGAAATATTTAACTATTTTAAAAACATAATCACTGAAGTACAACAGTTTGTCTTTTATATACCTTTGTGACTACACCAGTATTATAGCACTAGATCTTAATTTAATTCCAAAGTTGAGCATGCTCAGGTGAGACTAGTTTTAGAATGGTGACCTCTTGAGAAATTCTTATATTACAAATATTTCTTCATAGCATTCCTTTTTTAATAATGGATAAATAATTTTTTACATTTTAACTTTTAAAAAAGAAATTATTGTAAATGATTGTTTGTAATTAAAATTTTCTTAAATAAGTATTAGTAATAACTTTTAATATTATTATCAATTTCATATAATAATAAATAAGATATATCATATGATATAACAAAATAATAACTTTAATTTTTTTTAATATTATACTTAATATCTTAAATTGATTATACTAAATTATAATTAATTTATATTTATGATAGTATATATACTATGTATAGAATTTTTAAAATATAGTAATATTATGTTGTTGAATATTAATAATTTGAAATGATATCATTAATATTAAATATTACTTATATTTATTATTTATGCTACACCATATGTAAGTAATATATTAAAAATAATTATTATATTTATTATTTAATTATTAATTTTTAATATTTTGGGAATGAATAAAATAAATTAAATTAATAATCAAAACATTTTATAAATATTTTTAAAATTTCAAAAAAAATAGTAATCATCAAATATTTTTTTCTATTTTATTATAAGTTTAATTATTAAAATTTATTTTCATTAAATTATTTTTCTCACTTTTTCTCTTTATCATAATATCTCTCATATTTTTCTCTTTCTTCTTTCTTTTATTATCAATTTTTTGTTTATTTCTTTATTTTTTATCTTATTATATTTTATTTAGCATCTCTCACTCTATCATTTATTATTTTATTTATTCTCTCTATCTCTTCTATATTCTCTCTTTTCTCTCTTCACTAAACCATATTACATTTCAATCTAATATTAATTTTCTCACTTTTTCTATTATTAATTTGGAACTTTCACTCTCTTAGAGAATGGTTATCTTTATCTCCATCATTTCTTTTCTAACACAATTTAAAACTTTATACAAAAATCTTTCATGTTCCATTATTTAATATATATTATATTTTTTATATATTTATATCTAATTTATATTTATTTTGTAATTTGATTTTTTATTTATAAGAATAATAATATAATATAAAATAATATTATGTATTAATGTCTACATTACAAAAAATAACAATCTATATAATTATTTATTAGTTATATATATAAAAAATTTTGATATTATAAAATATTATGACATATATAATAAGCATAAAATATTTTAAAAAAGTGTGTATATTAGATAATTTAAAAAAGTTGATAAATTATTTATTATCTTGCAAGTTAACAACACAACTTCAATTTATTTTTTAAGTTAATAGTTAAAATATTCTTTAAATATTTCTAATATTATTAAATAATAGTAAAAATTAAATATGTTTTATAATTAATTTTTATTGAATATTATATTAAACTAACTTGTTATATTTAAAGAATTATTATAAGTTTAATTATTAAGATTTAAAAATTATATATCTATTTCTAAATTTTTTTCTTTATCTCAATATCTTTCACATTCGCTCACTTTATTTTCTTTCCTATTATCTTTCTCTTGTTTATCTCTTCACTTTTCATCTACTTATTTTTTACATGGCCTTTCTTTGCTCTTCATCTTTCTCTAATTTTTTATTTTTCTTTCTTTTACTAATTTATTTATTCTCTTAATCTCCTCTATACTCTCACTTCTCATTTCTTATTCATTAAATCATTTCTTATTTCTCTCTATGACTATTGTTTCTTTATTTTGCTCTTATGAATCTTTTGATTTTCTCTCTCTTTTGAAGATTTGTTATCTCTTTCTCCACTATCTATTGTTTATCCCAATAATTAATAATATTTAATAAATCTTTTAATTTGAAAATTTTAATATATAATATTTATTATTAATATATATTTCATTATATATGTTTATCACATAATATATTTTTTTATGCTAATAATGACATAATAGAAAAAATCTCATGCATTAAGTTCTAATTCATCAAAAATAATAATTTTTGTCATAGTTTATTCATTTTATCTAAATAAAATATTAATATTCAAAAATATTATGACCAATATAATAAGTAGAAATTTCATTCAAAAGTGTATATGTTTGATTCTTTATAAAAGTTTAGAAATATTTCATTATGTTTAAAAAGGTAATCAAAGAACTATAGTATTTTATCTTTTATATGTATGTGTAATAACACCAGCATTATAGCTCTCGATCTCATTAGAACTCCAAAGTTAAGCATGCTTGGCCTAAAGTATTATTTGAATAGGTTACCTCTTAAGAAGTCTTTATCTTGTACATTTCATTGTATTACTATTTTTAATGAATGATAAATAATTTTTACATGTTATTTTAAAAAACAATAAATTATTATAAATTAGTTTTTATAATTATAATTTTAGTAATTAATTTTTAAAAATAAATTTATAACATTATTATTAATTTCATATGATAATAAATATGATATATCTTATGATATGGTAAAATAATAGCTTTAATTTAGTTTAATATCGACAAAAATAACTTATAATAATTAAAATAAATTATAATAAAATTATTTTTATACTAGTATATATATTGTGTATAAAATGTTTTAAATATAATAATATTATATTATTGAATATTAATAATCTAAAATTATGATATTAGTATCAAATATTATTTAAATTTATTTTCTATGTTATATCATATAAAGTTAATATACTAAAATAATAATAATATTTATTATTTAAGTAGAATTTTTTTAATTTTTTGGATGAATAAAATAAAATTAAATTAATAACCAAAATATTCTCTAAATATTTTTAATATTCGAAAGTAATAATAAATCTCAAATATATTTTATATTTTATTATTATTAAATATTATATATGATTAACTTGTTATATTTAATAAATATTTTAAGTTTAATTTTTAATATTTAATTTTTTAAAATTATTTTTCTCACTTTTGTCTTTATCATATTGTCTCTCATATTCTTTTTCTTCCTTGTCACTCAAATTAGCATTCTTTTATTTGCCTCCACATTACTTATCACATTATAATCTTCTTGGTCTCTCTCTCTTCTTTTTATCCTTCTCTATATTCTTATTTTTCTCTTTCTCTCTCTCTTTCTCTCTCTTTTTATTTATTTTCTCTATCTCTTTTATGTTCTCTCTTTTAGTTTTGTCTTCGTTCAATCATCTCTTATTGCTCTTTATTATTATTTTTTTCTCCATTATATAATTATTAATTTTTGACTTTCTTTCTCTTAGATAATTATTATTTATGTCTCCATAATCTCTTTTTTAACACATAAAGCTATAATATTTAGAAAATCTCTTATGTTATAAAGTTTAATATATAATATTGCTTATATATATATATATATATATATATATTATTTATATTTATTAGTTAATTAAATTTCTTATTTATAGGAATGATAATATAATGTAAGAAAATCTTATTTATTAATATCTACGTTATAAAAAATAATATTATATTTAATTATTCATTAATTATATATAAATAAAATATTTATTCAATAAAATATTATGATATATAATACGTAAAAATATTTTTAAAAAAGTATATATATTAGATAATTTAAAATTTTGTTTGAAATTATTCATTATATTAAAGGCTAATAACACAACTTTAATTTTGTCTTACGCAAGTATGTGTGACCATAATAGAATTATGGCATTAGATCTTGAAGTGAGGCTCAATAAGAGGTAGTTAATATTTATGAATAAAATATTGGTTTATTCATAAATATTTTAATAAATATTTATAGTAATTTTTAATAAGGTTTAAGAAAATATAAAAATGATTTTCTTTAAATTTTAACTTTATTTTGAAAACATATTAAGTTTCATAAAATTTTGCGTAATTGAAAAATAAATAATACTTAAAATTATACACGATTGATTTTCATATGGTTTGTTTTATAAAATAAGCCTACATCCTCTCCAATATCATCTTGGCAAACATGACACAATATAAACCTTTTGCCAAAAGACAGATAGGCTAAACCCTAACAATAAAGAGATAAATGAGACAAGCTACTATAACCTTAAAATGAAATAAACAGGATAAGCTACTATGGCCTTACAACGAAATAAAATAGTAATAGAAGAAAATGTTGGTTGACATAAAATCTAAATAAATACTACCAAAATCTTTTTCTTGATGAAATAATTAAAAAGGCAAAAGTTTTTTAATTAAATGAATTAAAGATCAAGAAAATCATTAACTTAGCTTATTGGGGAAGGAAAAGAATTCGAAGAGTTTGATGAGTGAATAGCGTAGTAGCATATGAAAGTAAGGATGGAAACAAGTTGCTAACAGCTTGCATGTTTTTTCTTTGGATCACATAAGACTTTCCTACAAAAATCTCCAATTTATAAATAATTTGTAATGGCTAAAAGCACTTTTTAGACACCCAATTTAGTAGTTACAATTTTGTAGCTTTTTTTAATATTTTAATTTAGGAAATAAAGAAATAAAAAATCTCTAACAGCTCAAAATAACCATTAAAATAGCTGTTGCATTGGAGCCATTTCATCAGAATGCTCCAGGAATATTTGATCGCAAAAACTGAGTGATTGTATGAATGCAATCGAATCTGAGTCTTTAGAAATATGAAATTTATCTGGCTAATTAAATCTGATTCACAAACAAATGGGACAATTTAATTTTTTGAGAAAATGAATTGTGGATCGTGCAATTGAGAAATTGCATGATGGAATGGCTTAATAGAAGTACTACCTTTGAAAATTGTGATATGATAGTGATCATTCAATTGCGAAATGTGCACTCGAAAGGTTTACATTACTCCCACAATTCATAAATTCATCACACATAAAAGGTTTGAGTTTTTTGTCCCACATTACTTATCTCACTACTTTTTTCTTGTTATAAAATATTATGACATATATAACTAGAATAAAATATTTTAAAAAGTATGTATATTAGATAATTTTAAAAAATTTGAAATTATTTATTATCTTAAAAGCTAACAACACAACTTCAATTTATTCATTAAGCCAAAGTTCAAAATATTCTTTAAATATTACTAATATTATCAAATAATAATAATTAAATATGTTTTGTTTTTAATTTTTATTAGATATTATATTAAACTAACTTGTTATATTTAAAGAATTATTATGAGTATAATTATGAAGATTTAACAATTATTTATCTATTTCTAAATTTTTCTTTATCTCAATATCTTTGACAATAGCTCACTTTCTTCTCTCTTTTATTATCTTTCTCTTATTTTTTTCTCTTTACTTTTTAACTCTTCATTTCTTACATGGCCTCTCTTTGTCCTTCATCCTTCTCTAATTTTTTATTTTTCTTTCTTTTACTTATTTAGTTATTCTCTTAATCTCCTCTATATTCTCACATTTTATTTTTTCTTCATTAAATCATTTCTCATTTCTCCCTATGATTATTGTTTCTTTATTTTGCTCTTATGAATCTTTTGATTTTCTCTCTCTTTTGAAGATTTGTTATCTCTTTCTCTATTATCTATTTTTTATCCCAACTATTAATAATATTTAAGAAATCTTTTATTCTGTAAAGTTTAATATATAATATTTATTAGTAATGTATATTTCATTATATATGTATATTACATAATATAAATTTTTATTTATAAGAATGATGACATAATAAAAAAATCTCATGTATTAAGTTGTTATTCATAAAAAATAATAGTTTTTGTCATAGTTTACTCATTTTATCTAAATAAAATATTAATATTCAAAAATATTATGACCAATATAATATGCACAAATTTTATTCAAAAGTGTATATATTTAATAATTTATAAAGTTTAGAAATATTTCATTATGTTTAAAAAAGTAATCAAAGAACTACAGTATTTTATCTTTTATATGTATCTGTAACCACACTAACATTATAGCTCTCCATCTCATTAGAACTCCAAAATTAAGCATGCTTGGCCTAAAGTATTATTGGAATAGGTTACCTCTTAAGAAGTCCTTATCTTGCACATTTCATGGTATTACTATTTTTAATGAATGATAACTAATTTTTACATCTTAATTGTAAAAACATTATTATAAATTATATTTTATAATTACAATTTTAGTAATTAATTTTTAAAAATAACTTTATAACATTATTATTAATTTCATATGATAATAAATATGACACATCTTATGATATAGCAAAATAATAGCTTTAATTTAGTTTAATATTGAGAAAAATAACTTATATTAATTAAAATAAATTATAATAAAAATTATGTTTGTACTAGTATATATATATTATGCATAAAATGTTTTAAATATAGCAATATTATATTATTGATTATTAATAATCTAAAATTAGGGGTTTAATATAAAATATTATTTATATTTATTATCTATGTTATGTTATATAAAGATAATATACTAAAAGAGTCATAATATTTATTATTTAAGTAGATTTTTTTATTTTAGGTATGAATAAAATAAAATTAAGTTAATAATCAAAATATTCTCTAAATATTTTTAATATTCTAAAGTAATAATAAATCTTAAATATATTTTACATTTTATTATTATTAAATATTATATATGATTAACTTGTTATATTTAATAAATATTATAAGTTTAATTTTTAAAATTTAATTTTTATTAAATTAATTTTCTCACTTTTTATCTTTATCATATTGTCTCTCATATTCTTTCTCTTCCTTCTCACTCATATTATCATCTTTTATTTGTCTCCATAGTATTTATCACGTTATAATCTTCTTGACCTCTCTCTTTTCTATCCTTCTCTACATTCTTATTTTTCTCTCTCTCTATCTTTTCTCTTTTTTTTATCTTCTCTACCTCTTTTATATTCTCTCTTTTCATTTCCTCTTAATTCAATCATTTCTCATCTCTCTTCATTATTAATTTTATCTCTATTTTATAATTATAAATTTGTGACTTTGTCTCTCTTAGATAATTATTTTTATGTCTCCATCATCTCTTTTTTGACACATAAATCTATAATATTTAGAAAGTCTCTTATGTTATATAATTTAATATATTATATTTCTTATAAATATATATATATATATATATATATATATATATATATATATATATATATATATATATATATATATATATATATATATATATATTATTTAATTTTATTAAGCAATTTAATTTCTTATTTATAGGAATGATAATATAATGTAAGAAATCTTATGTATTAATATCTATGTTACAAAAAATAACATTCTATTTAATTATTCATTAATTATATATATAAATAAAAAAAATTTAAATAAAATATTATGATATATATAATAAGTATAAAATATTTTTAAAAAGTATATCTATTAAATAATTTAAAAATTTGTTTGAAATTATTCATTATGTTAAAGGCTAACAACACAACTTTAATTTTGTCTTATGCAAGTATGTGTGACCACAATAGAATTATGGTACTCGATCTTGAAGTGAGGTTTAATAAGAGGAGGGTTACTTTTTAGGAATAAAATATTTGTTTATTCAAAAATATTTTAATAAATATTTATAGTAATTTTTAATAAGGTATAAGAAAATATAAAAGAGATTTTCTTTAAATTTTTATTTTGTTTTAAAAACATATTAAGTTTTATAAAATTTGTGTAATTAAAAAATAAACAATAATAAAAATTATACACAATCCATTTTTAGGTGGTTTGTTTTATAAAACAAGCCCACATCCTCTCGAGTAAAATCTAGGCAAACAGACACAACTTAATCCTTTTGCCAAAAGACGGGTAGGCTAATCCCTGACAACAAAGAGATAAATGTGACAGGCTACTATGACTTCAAAATAAAATAAATAGGATAGGCTATTATCGCCTTACAACAAAATAAAATGGTAATAGAAGAAAACGTTGATTGACATAAAATCTAAATAAATACAACAAAAATCCTTTTCTTAATGAAATTATTAAAAAGGCAAAAGTTTCTTAATTAAACGAATTAAAGATCAAGAAAATTAATAACATAGCTGATTTGAGAAGGAAAAGAATTTGAAGAGTTTGACGAGTGAATGGCATAGTAGCGTATGAAAGTAAGGATGGAAACAAGTTGCTAATAGCTTGCATGTTTTTCTTTGGATCAGATAAAACTTTATCTTATATTTTTCATACAAAAATCTCCTATTTATAAGTAATTTGTAATGAATAAAAGGACTTTCGAGACACCCAATTTAGTAGTTACAATTTTTGTAGCTTTTGTAATATTTTAATTTTGAAAATAAAAAAATAAAAATCTCTAACAACTCAAAATAACCACTAAAATAGTCGTTGCATAGGAACCATTTGATCATAGTGCTCCAAGACTATTTAATTGCAAAAACAGAGTGATATGATGAATGCAGTCGAATATAAGTCTTTAGAAATATGAAACTTATCTCGATCATTAAATCTGATTCACAAACAAATGGGGAATTTAATTTTTTGAGAAAATGAATTGTGGATCATGAAAACAAGAAATTGCATGATGGAATGGCTTAATAGAAGTACTACCTTTGAAAAATGTGATATGACGATGATCATTCGATTGTGAAATGTGCGAACGAAAGGTTTACATTACTTCCACAATTCATAAATTCATCGAACACAAAAGGTTTGTGTTGTTTGCCCCACATTACTAATATCACTACTTTTCCTTGTTATAAAACATTATGACATATATAACAAGAGTAAAATATTTTTAAAAAGTATGTATATTAAATAACTTAAAAAAATTTAGAAATTATTTATTATCTTAAAAGCTAACAACACCACTTCAATTTATTCATTAAGCTAAAGTTCAAAATATTCTTCAAATATTACTAATATTATCAAATAATAATAATTAAATATGTTTTGTTTTTAATTTTTATTAGATATTATATTAAACTAACTTGTTAGATTTAAAGAATTATTATGAGTATAATTATGAAGCTTTAACAATTATTTATCTATTTCTAAATTTTTCTTTATCTCAATATCTTTTACAATAGCTCACTTTCTTCTCTCTTCTACTATCTTTCTCTTATTTTTCTCTTCACTTTTTAAGTCTTCATTTTTTACATGGCCTCTCTTTGTCCTTCATCCTTCTCTAATTTTTTTATTTTTCTTTTTTTTTACTTATTTAGTTATTCTCTTAATCTCCTCTACATTCTCACACTTTATTTCTTCTTCATTAAATCATTTCTCATTTCTCATTTCTCCCTATGATTATTGTTTCTCTATTTTGCTCTTATTAATCTTTTGATTTTCTCTCTTTCGAAGATTTGTTATCTCTTTCTTCACTATCTATTTTTTATCCCAACTATTAATAATGTTTAAGAAATCTTTTATTTTGTAAAGTTTAATATATAATATTTATTATTAATTTATATTTCATTGTATATGTTTATCACATAATATATTTTTTTATTTATAATAATGATGACATAATAAAAAAAATCTCATGTATTAAGCTCTTATTCATAAAAAAATAATTCTTTTCACAGTTTCTTCATTTTATCTAAATAAAATATTAATATTCAAAAATATTATGACCAATATAATACGCATAAATTTTATTCAAAAGTAATATATTTGATAATTTATAAAAGTTTAGAAATATTTCATTATGTTTAAAAAGGTAATCAAAGAACTATAGTATTTTATCTTTCATATGTATGTGTAACCTCACTAGCATTATAGCTCTGGATCTCATTAGAACTCCAAAGTTAAGCATGCTTGGCCTAAAATATTATTTGAATAGGTTACCTCTTAAGAAGTCTTTATCTTCCACATTTATTTGTATTACTATTTTTAAGGAATGATAACTAATTTTTACGTGTTAATTTAAAAAATAATAAATTATTAAAAATTAGTTTTTATAATTACAATTTTAGTAATTAATTTTTAAATATAATTTTATATATTAAATATTTCATATAATAATGAATATGACACATCTTATGATATGGTAAAATAAAAGCTTTAATTTAGTTTAATATTGAGAGAAATAACTTATATTAATTAAAATAAATTTTAATAAAATTATTTTTATACTAGTATATATATATACTATGTATAAAATATTTTAAATATAGTAATATTATATTATTGAATATTAATAATCTAAAATTATGGCATTAATATAAAATATTATTTATATTTATTATCTATATTTTATCACATAAAGATAATATACTAAAATAATCATAATATTTGTCATTTAAGTAGATTTTTTTTATTTTAGGTACGAATAAAATAAAATTAAATTAATAATCAAAATATTCTTTAAATATTTTTAATATCTAAAGTAATAATAAAACTCAAATATATTTAATATTTTATTATTAAATATTATATATGATTAACTTGTTATATTTAATAAATATTATAAGCTTAATTATTCAAATTTAAATTTTATTAAATTATTTTTCTCACTTTTATCTTTATCTATTGTCCCCCATATTCTTTCTCTTCCTTCTCACTCATATTATCATTCTTTTATTTGTCTCCACATTATTTATCATGTTATAACCTTCTTAACCTTTCTCTCTTGTTTATCCTTCTCTATATTCTTATTTTTCTTTTTCTCTCTCTTTTTTATTTATTCTCTCTATCTCTTTTATGTTCTATCTTTTCATTTTATCTTTATTCAATTATCTCGCATCTATATTTATGGTTAATTTTATCTCTATTTTATAATTATTAATTTGTGACTTTCTCTCTTTTAGATAATTATTATTTATGTCTCCATCATCTCTTTTTTGACACATAAATCTATAATATTTAAAAAATCTCTTATGTTATATGTTTAATATATATATATATATATTAAGTAATTTAATTTCTTATTTATAGGAATGATAATATAATGTATGAAATCTTATGTATTAATAACTACGTTATAAAAAATACATTCTATTTATTTATTCATTAATTATATATATAAATAAAATATTTATTTAATAAAATGTTATGATATATAATAAGTATAAAATATTTTTAAAGTATATATATTAGATAATTTAAAATTTTGTTTGAAATTATTCATTATGTTGAAGGCTAACAACACAACTTCAATTTTGCCATATGTAAGTTTGTGTGACCACAATAGAATTATAGTACTAGATCTTGAAGTGATATTCAATAAGAGGATGGTTAATTTTTATCAATAAAATAATGGTTTATTCATAAATATTTTAATAAATATTTATAGTAAGTTTTAATAAGGTTTAAGAAATATATAAAAGTGATTTTCTTTAAATTTTTAATTTTATTTTAAAAACATATTTAGTTTAATAAAATTTGTACAATTAAAAAATAAATAATAATTAAAATTATACACAATTGGCTTTTATGTGGTTTGTTTTATAAAACAAGCCCACATCCTCTCGAGTAAAATCATGGCAAACACAACACAATTTAATCCTTTGTCAACAGATGGGTAGGCTAAACCATGACAACAAAGAGATAAATGAGACAGGCTATTATGACCTTAAAATAAAATAAATAGGATAGGCTATTATGACCTTACAATGAAATAAAATGGCAATAAAAGAAAACAAAGGTTGACATAAAATCTAAATAAATACAACCAAAACCTTTTTCTTGATGAAATCATTAAAAAGGCAAAAGTTTCTTAATTAAAGAAATTAAAGATCAAGAAAATTAATAAAATAGCTGATTTGAAAAGGAAAAGAATTTGAAAAGTTTGACGAGTGAATGGCATAGTAGAGTATGAAAGTAAGGATGGAAAAAAGTTGCTAATAGCTTGCATGTTTTTTCTTTGGATCACATAAAACTTTCTTTTATATTTTCAGAAAAAATCTCCTATTTATAAGTAATTTGTAATGGCTAAAAGCTATTTCTAAATACCCAATTTAGTAGTTACAATTTTTATAGCTTTTGAAATATTTTAATTCAGGAAATAATGAAATAAAAAATCTCTAATAGCTCAAATAACCACTAAAATAGCCATTGCATAGGAGCAATTTGATTATAATGCTCCAGGACTATTTGATCGAAAAACTGAGTGATTGGATGAATCCAATCTAATCTGATTCTTTAGAAATATGAAATTTATCTAGATCATTAAATCTGATTCACAAACAGATGGGAGGATTTAACTTTTTGAGAAAAAGAATTATGGATCATGCAATCGAGAAATTGCATGATGGCATGGCTCGATAGAAGTACTACCTTTGAAAAATGTGATATGACGATGATCATTCTATTGCAAAATGTGCAATCGAATAGTTTACATTACTCCTGCAATTCATAAATTCATTATACATAAAAGGTTTGAGTTTTTTGTCCCACAATACTAATCTCACTGCTTTTTCTTTTTTTTAGGAGTTCGATTAACAGCTAAAGACAATGGATTAATTGGGTTGGGTGTCGCTTGCTATTTTAGGTATTAAGCACCCGAGCGACCAGGTAGTTGCACATAGTTGGTTTGATTTAGAGAGGTGGGATTTAATAACCCTATCCAAAATGCAATGTTTTGGATTGATTATTGATGGAACTGCGTTTAGAAGTCGTTACCATTGAATCATAGAAGCAATAATTGCTTGTATGAATGGGTTATTATTAATTTTTTTTTAAATAGATTAATAAAGAATTTTAAAAATTTTATTATGATAAAATGATGATTAAGATAAACAAGAATATTTAAGATTGATTTTGAACCAAACTGCACTAAGAAGTAGTTACCACTAAACTATAGCAGTTCATTGTAACGAACCATTTAGTTCATGCAATAATCGCTTCTACAAATGGGTTATAATTACATATATGTTTTAAATAGATTAATTAAGGATTTAAAAAGTATTATTATGAAAAAAATTATGGTCAAGATAATCAAGAATGATAGATCAAAAATATTAGAAACCAAAATGTTGTTATAAGATTAATTTGAATTTAATGTTTATGCCGCATACTAAATATTTAAATCAAGCATAAATTTGAAATGAATCTCTTAGTCGTTTGTCACTCTAACCAAAATGGTCTTCATGGGATTTAACATTTGCATGTCTTCTTTTAGTTCTCCCATGAATACGAGTATCGACTACCTAAAATTTGAAAATTCACTTAACAAAATTCATTTCAATTTGTTAGGATTTACTATCATCAAACAAAGCACCATGGTTAAAGGTCAACAATATAACAAATCTAAATAGAACTCCAAAGTTAAGTATGTTTAGGTGAGAGTAGTACTTGGATGGGTTACTTTTTGAAAAGCCTACGTATTTCACATATTGTTTATAGCATTCTTTTTCTAATGAGTGCTAATTAATTTTTACAAGTTAATTTTACAAAAATAAATTATTATAAATCATTTTTATAATTCAAATTTTAGTAATTAATTTTTAATAATTACTTCATAACATTATTATAAATATAATATAATAATAAACATAGCAAATCATATGATATAATAAAATAATAAATTTAATTTAACTTAATATTAAGAAAAATAAGTTATATTATTTATAATAAATTAAAATTAATTTATGTGTATAAAAATATAAATATCCTTTGTGTAGAATTTTTTAAATTTTATAATATTATGTTATTAAATATTAATAATAAAAAATTATATTAGTAATGTTAAATATTATTTGTATTTATTATCTATGTTACATCATAAAAAAAATAATATATTAGATAATTTATGATATTTATTATTTAACTAGGAGTTTAAATTTTTAATATGAGTAAAAAAATATCAAATTAATAATAAAATATTCTCCAAATATTGTTTATATTCTAAAATATTAATAAACCTTAAAAAGTTTTTATATTGTATTATTATTAAATATTACATATGATTCAACTATTATATTTAATAAATATTATAATTTTTAATTTTTAAATTAAATTTTTATTAAATTATTTTTTCCAAATTTTTCTTTTTATCGAAATTTCTCTCATATTATCTCTCTTTTTTTTACTCCTAGTATCATTCTTTTATTTTTCTCTTTATTCTTTGTCTCATTTTATTTTTCTTGACCTCTCTCTATCCTCTATCGTTCATTATTATCTTATTTCTATCACTTTTACTTTTTTTATTATTCTTGCTATCACTTTTATTTTCTTCCTTTTTTTCCTCATTATTTTTTTATTATAATTTGTGACTTTCTCACTCTCTTAGAGAATTATTATCTCTATCTCATCATCTTTTTTTAACATATAAATTTATAGTATTTAAAATATTTATCATGTCACATATTTTAATATATACTATTTTTTATAAATATATTATTTTTTATTTATATTTATTAAGTAATTTATTTTTTTCTTTATAAGAACGATAACATAATGTAAGAAAATTTTATTTATTAAATTATATGTTGTAAAAAATAATGTTCAATATAATTTTTATTAAGTATATATAAACAAAATATTGATATTAAAAACTATATTGACATAAATAATAAGCATAAAATTTTTTAAAAAAGTGCACATATTAGATTATTTAAAAACTTTTAGAAATATTTATGATCTTAAAGGCTAACAACACAACTTTGATTTTTGATCTTATGCATGCATATGCAACAACACTAGGATTATGACACAAAATCTCACTAAACTATAAAGTTAGGAATGCCTGGGTGAGAGTAGTATTGAGAAGGCTGATCCCTTAAAAAGTATAGGTGTTGCACACAGTTTTTTATAGTATTCTATTTTCTCATAAATAATAATTAATTTTTACATGCTAATGTTAAATAAATTAATTTTTATAAATGATCATTTATAATTTTTATTTTTGTAAATAATTTTAAATAATATATTTGCAATAATATTGTTAATTTCATATAAAAATAAGTGTGGCACATTGTATGTTATAATAAAATAATAATTTAAGTTTAGTTAAATATTAACCAAAATAACTTATCTAAATTATAATTAATTTATGTTTTTACTAGATTATATATTTTGTATTTAGAATTTGTTTAATATAAAAATATTATATTATAGAATATTTGAAATCTAAAATTATATTATTAATGTTAAATATTATTTATATTTATTATCTTTATTACATTATCTACAATATATATTAGAATAATTATATTATTTTTAATTAAATCAATAAAATATTATTAAATTAATAATCAAAATATTCTTTAATTTTTTTTAATATTTTGAATTAATAATGAAAATTAAATATTGTATTTATTTTATTTTATTAAATATTATATATGGCTAAATTCTTATTTTTAAAATTAGATATAAATTTAATTATTAACATTTAATAATTATTGAAAGAGTATCTATTTTTTCTCTTTATCTCAATATCTCTCTTATTCTCTAACTTTCTTCTCTCTCTTATTATCATTCTCTCATTTTTTATACTTTTTATCTCTTTATATTTTTCATGGCCTCTCTATTATCTTTATCTCTCTCTATTTTATTATTTCTCTCTCATTAATTTATTTATTTGTCTCTTTATCTCCTCTACATTTTGTCTTTCTTTTTTATTAAATTATCTCTTATCTCTCTCTATAACTATTTTTTCTATTTTGCTCTTATTAATCTTTTACTTTCTCTCTCTTATGTAGATTTATAAACTCTTTCTACATTATCTCTTTTGTAGACCATCAATTAAAAATATTTAAAATATTTCTTATTTTGTAAAGCTTAATATGTAATATTTATTATTAAAATAAATTTCATTATTTATAATTTTGTTATAATTTATTTTTTTTATTTGTAGGAATCATAATACAATGGAAAAGATCTCATGTATTAAGGTTTACTTTATCAAAAATAGTAGTTTATGTATTTTTTTATTCATTTTATATAAATAAAATATAGATATTGGAAAATATTATAATATATATAATAAGCATAAATTTTATTCAAAAGTGTATGTGCTTAATAATTTCGAAAAATTTCGAAAATTTCGAAATAGTTCAACATATTTAAAAAATAATCACTTAGCTATAATATTTTTTTGTATGCATGTTTGACCATATGAATATTGTAGCACTGGAACTTATAAGAACTCCAAAATTAAGTATGTTTGGGTGAGAGGAATTTTTGGATGGGTGACCTTTTGAGAAGTTTATGTATTACACATATTTCTTTTGTAGCACTCATTTTTCTAATGAGTGATAATTATTTTTTACATGTTAATTTTTAAAATAATAAAATTTTCTAAATTATTATTTTTAATTAAAATTTTAGTAATTAATTTTTAATATTAACTTTATAATATTATTATTAATTTCATATAATAATAAATATAACACATCTTATGATATAAAAAATAGGAGTTATAATTTTTGTTTAATATTAGGCAAAATAACTTATATTAATTATAATAAATTATAACTAATTTATGTTTATAATAGTGAATTTATGTTGTTTATAGAATTTTTTAAATATAATAATATTATTTTATTGAATATTAATAATTTAGAGTTGTATATTAAATATTTATTATCTAATTAATTTTTTAATTTTTATGTATTAATAAAATAATACTAAATTAATAGTCAAAATTTTTTTTATAATTTTTTAATACTCTAAAATAATAATAAAACTGAAATATTTTTTATATTTTATTATTTTTAAATATTATCTTTGATTAATTTGTTATATTTAATAAATATTTTAACATTAATTATTATTTAATTTTTTAAAATTATTTTTCTTAATGTTTTTTCTTTATCATAATGTTTCTCATATACTCTCTCTTTTATCTTTATCTACTTTCTCATTTTTTTATCTTTTACTTGTTTATTATTCTCTCTATCTTTTTTATGTTCCTCGTGTTCTTTTTCTCTTTGTTAAATCATGTCTCACCTCTCTCAATTAATTATTTTCTCTCTATTTTTCTATTATTAATTTGTGACTCTCTCTATTATTATTTTTTCTTTATTATAATGTTTCTCATATACTCTCTCTTTTATCTTTATCTACTTTCTTATTTTTTATCTTTTACTTATTTATTTATTCCCTCTATCCTTTTTATGCTCCTCATGTTCTTTTTCTCTTTGTTAAATCATGTCTCATCTCTCTCTATTTTTCTATTATTAATTTGTGACTCTCTCTCTTAAAAAATAGTTATCTCTTTCTCCATCATCTCTTTTTTAACACATAAATTAACAATATTTTGAAAACATCTCATGTTGTAAAGTTTAATATATAATATTTTTTATAAATATTTATTTTTTTAATTATATTTATTAAGTAATTTAATTTCTTTTATTGAATGGTAATATAATATAAAAAAATCTTATGTATTAATGTCTCTAATATAAAAAAGTAATGGTATATATAATTTTTATTAATTATATTTAAATATAATATTTATATTATTAAATAATATGACATATATAATATACATAAAATATTTTTAAAAAGTACATATAATAAATAATTCAGAAAATTTTAAAAATTGTTCAATCTTAAAGGCAAACAACTCAATGTAAATTTTTTTATCTTATGCATGCTTGTGTGACAACACCAATATTATGGCACTAGATCTGATTAGAACTCTAAAGTTAAGCTTGCTTGGGTTAGAGTAGTATTGGAATGCATGAGCTCCTTAGAAGTCTTGATGTTATACATAAGGTTTCATATCATTTCCTTTTCTAATTAACGATAAATAAAGTTTTACATGTTCATGTTCAAAAACTATTTTATCAAGTAACTACTTATAATTACCATTTTGTAATTCATTTTTAATAATCACTTTATTAAATATTTTTAATTTTAAATAATAATAAATATAACACATCATATGATGTAATAAAATAATAACTTTAAATTAGTTTCATATTTAAAAAAATAACTTAAATGAGTTATCATAAATTAGAACTAATTTATTTTTATATTAATTAAATATGCTACATCATATAAATATAATATATTTGAATAATTATATTATTTGTAAATTTAATTAATTTTTTAATTATAATATGAATAATATAATATTAAATTATTCGTCAAAATATTATTTAAAACTTTATTGTATTTTAAAATAATAATAATCAAATATTTTTATATTTTTTATTAAATATTATATGTGATTGCTTATTATATTTAATTCATGTTATAGGTTTAATTATTATTATTTAACATTCATTTAATTTTTTATCTCATTTTTTGATTTTATCTCAACATCTCTCACTTTTTTTGCTCTTATTATCATTCTCTTATTTCTCTCTTCTCTCTCTTTCTTCTTATATTTTTCATTGCCTCTCTCTCCTTTATCCTTCTCTATTTTTTATTTTTCTTTCTTTTATAATATTTATTTATTCTCTCTATCTCCTTTATGTTCTTTCTTTTCTTTTCTTCTTCAATAAATCGTCTCTCTTCATTCACTATAACAATTATGTTTCTCTATTTTTCTCTTATAATCTTTGACTTTCTTTTTCTCTTTTTTAGATTAGTTATCTCTATCTCTATTATCCATTTCTAACCCATCAGTTAATAATATTTAGCAAATCCCATATTTTGTAAAGTTTAATATCTAATATTTATGATATATATATATATATATATATATATATATATATATTATACATAATTTAATTTTTTATTTATAAGAATGTAACATAATAGACAAAAATCTCATGTGTTAATGTCTACCTTAACAAAAAATAATAGTTTGTCATTTCTCATTCACCATATATAAATGAAGTATTGATATTGAAAAATATTACAACATATCTAATAAGTATAAATTTCATTCAAGTGTATTTACTTAATAATTTAAAAAAATTTTGAAATGGTTCATTATATTTAAAAAAATAATCACACAACTACAATATTTTTTCTTTTGTATGCATTTGCGATCATACCAGTATTATAGCACTAAAACTCATCAGAACTCTAAAGTTAAGTATACTTGAGCTAGAGTAGTATTTGGATGGGGACCTTTTGAGAAGTTATCGTGTTGCATATATTTTTTCATAGTATTTTTTTTTGTAATGAGTGATTATATTTTTTACATGTTTATTTTAAAAATAATAAATTATTATAAATAAATATTTGTAATTAAATTTTAGTAATTTATTTTTAATAATAACTTTATAACATTATTATTAAATTCATATAATAATAAATATGACACATCATATGATATAGTAAAATAATAACCTTGATTTAGATTAAAATTAACAAAAATTACTTATATTCATAATAATAAATTATAACTTATTTATATTTATAATAGTATAATATACAGTGTATATAATTCTTTAAATATAGTTGTATTATGTTATTAAATATTAATAATATAAAATTATATCATTAATGTTAAATATTATTTATATTTATTATCTAAGTTATAGTATATAAAGATAATATTTTAAATAATTATAATATTTATTATTTAATTAACTATTTTAATTTTTTTATGAATAAAGTAAAATTAATGTAATTATTAAAATATTATTTAAATATTTTTAATTTTCTCAAATAATAATAAACCTTAAATTTTTTTATATTTTATTATTATTAAATATTATATATGATTTAGTTATTATATCTAATAAATATTATAAGTTTAAAAATGAAAATTTTATTTGTATTAAACTATTTTTCTCATTTTTTCTCTTTATCATAATGCTTCTCATATTCTCATTTTCTTCTTACTCTTATTATCATACTTTTATTTGTCTCTTCATTTTTTTATATTTTTATATTCGTTTTGGCCTCTTTCTCTCTTTTCTATCTTGTAATTTTTAAATTGTTCTTTTTTCTCTACTAGAGAATAGTTATTTTTATCTCCATCATCTCTTTTCAACATATAAATCAAAAATATTTCAGAAATATCTTGTGTTATATAATTTAATATATAATATTTTTTATAAATATATTAATTTTTATTTATATTTATTAAGTAATTTAATTATTATTCATAAGAATAAAAATATAATATGAGAGAATCTTATATATTGATGTCTACCTTATTAAAAATAATAGTCTATATAATGTTTTATTAATTATATTAAAATAAAATGTTGACACTATAAAATATTTTCATATATATAATAAGCATAAAAAAATTTAAAAGGTGTATATTTTAGATAATTTAAAAAATTTCAAAAATTATTCATTTTCTCAAAAACCAAGAACATAACATCAAGTTTTTAACTTATCCATACAAGTGCAACCAAACTAGTGTTATGGTACTAGATCTTATTAAAACTCCAAAGTTAAGCATGTTTGAGAAAAAGTAGTATTGGGTCTGGTGACCTCTTAAGTTCTTATATTGCACATGTTTCTTCATAACATTCCATTTTAAAATGAATTAAAATTAATTTTTACATTTTAATATTAAAATAATTAAATTCTTATAAATAATTATTTATAATTTAAAATTTTTAATTTATTTTTAATTATAACTTTATAACATAATTTTTAATTTCATATAATAATAAATATGGCTTATCATATGAAATAATAAAATAATATCTTTAATTTAATGCATTATTGTGATGAATATCTTATATAAATTAGCATAAACTATAATTAACTTATGTTTATAATAGTATATATATGTTGTGTATAAAATTTCTTAAATATAGAAATATTAATTATAAATTATTATAAATCTTAAATTATATTATTAATGTTAAATATTATTTAAATTTATTATCTATATTATATTATATAAATATAATATATTAAAATAATTATATTATTTTTTAATATAATTTTTTTAAATTTTAGCATGAATAATATAACATTAAATTAATAATCAAAATATTCTTCAAATATTTCTTATATTTTAAAATAATAATACAATAAAATATTTTTTAATATTTTTTATTAAATATATTATCTAATTAACTTATTTTACCTAATATATATTATAAGTCTAGTTATTAAGATTTAACTTTTGTTTAATTATTTTTCTCACTTTTTTCTCTTTATCTTAATATCTCTTATATTCTCTCACTTTCTTTTCTCACTTATTATCATTCTCTTATTTGTCCATTCACTCGTCTTATATTTTTCATAATGTCTCTCCTTTATCTTTCTTTATTTTCTTATTTTTTTTACTTTTTTACTTATTTAGTTGTTCTCCCTATCTCTTCTATGTTCTTCTTTCTCTTATCTTCTTTTTTAAATCATCTCTAATCTCTCTTAATAATTATTTTTCTCTATTTTGAACATTGACTTTCTCTCTCTTTTATAAATTAGTTATCTTTATCATCATTATCTATTTTCTACCACACCAGCATTATGGCATTGGATTTGAGTATAACTCCAAAGTTAGGCATGCTTGGGCGATTGTAGCATTCGGATGGGTGACCTCTTAAGAAGTTTATTTGTTACACATTTTTTTAAAGCATGCCATCCTCTAATTAATGGTAATTAATTTTTGCAACATGTTAATATTGAAAAAACTAAATTCTTATAAATGATTATTTATAATAACCATTTTTGTAATTAATTTTAAATAATCACTTTAAAACAATATTATTAATTTTATATAATAATAAATATGGCACATCATATGATATAATAAAATAATAAGTTTAATTTACCTAAATATTAAGTAAAATAACTTATTTGAATTATAATAAATTAGAATTAATTTATTTTACAAAAACATATTTATACTATATATAAAATTATTAAAATATAAAAATATTACATTATAAAATATTAGAAATCTAAAATCATTTTATTAATGTTAAATATTAGTTATACTAACTTTTTTATTACATCATATAAATATAACATATTACCATGAATATATTATTCATAAATTTAATTTATTTATTAACTTTAATATTTATGATATAATATTAAATTAATAGTAAAAAACTTCTTTAAATATTTTTAATATTCTAAAATAATATTAAAAACCAAATTTTTCTATATTTATTTTTGTTAAATATTATATATTACTAAAGTTTTCTTACATTTTTCTCTCTCTTATTATCATTATCTTATTTATCCCTTCACTATTTATCTCCTCATATTTTTAATTGCACCTCTCTTTTTTATCATTTTCTATTTTTTTATTTCTCTTTTTTTTACTTATTTATTTATTCTCCTAATCTCCTTTAAGTTTTCTATTTTTTTCTATATTAAATTATCTCTCATCTCTCTCTATAACTATTTATTTTCTTTATTTTGCTCTTATTAATCTTTAACTTACTCTTTCTTATATTTTCTAGCTAATCAATTAATAATATTTAAAAAAATTATTATGAATGATTTTTTATAATTAATATTTTACTAATTAGTATTTAATAATAACTTCAACAATATTATTAATTTTATAAAATAGAAAATATGATGCATCAAATGATATAATAAAATAATAACTTTACTTTAATTTAATATTGGGATAAACAACTTACATTAATTATAATAAATTATAATTTATTTATGTTTATAATTGTATATATATGCTCTCTATGGAAATTTTTTTCTTAATAATAATATTATGTTATTTAGTATTATTAATAAAATATTATACAATTAATTATAAGTATTATTTATATTTATTGTCTATATTATATCATATAAAGATAATATATTAGAAGAATTATAATATTTGTTTTTTAATTGAAATATTTTAATTCTAGCTATGAAAAATATAATATTAAATTAATAATCAAAATATTCTCTAAATATTATTAAAATTCAAAATAATAATAACCTCAAAATATTTTTAATTTTTTATTATTATAATTTTTATTTATATTATATATGATTTGTTGGTTATCTTTAATAACTATTATAAATTTAGTAATTAAAATTTAATTTTTACTAAATTATTTTTTTCTTTTTATCATAATGTCTCATATTTTCTCTCTTACTTCTCATTTTTATTTATTTTTTAATTTTTCTTTTCATGCTTTATCTACTTACATCCTTCTTGGCTCTCTTTCATTTTCCACTATATTAAATAATCTCTCTTCACTCTCTATTATTATTTTTCTCTTTATTTCTTTATTATTGATTTGTGATTTTTTTCTCTTAGAGAATTGTTACTTTTGTCCCCATTATCTATTTTTAGACACATAAATTAATAATATTCAATTAATTTCTAATTTTATTTATTTTAATATATAATATATTTTATGAAGATATATTTTTATATTTTTTATGTAATTTAATTTCTTATTTATAGGAACGATAATATAACGTAAAAAAATTTTATGTATGAACTTTTATGTTATAAACAATAATGGTCCATATAAGTTTTTAAAAAGTATCTATAAATAAAATATTAATATTATAAATTAGTATGACATATATAATATGAATAAGTTTTTAAAAAAATGCATATATCAGATAATATAGAAAATTTTAGAAATTATTTATTATCTTAAAGGGTAACAACACAAGTTTAATTTTTTTTCATATGCTTACATGTGCAACCACACTAGTATTTCGACATTAGATCTTATTAGAACTACAAAGTTAAATATGCTTGGGGGAGATTAAAGCATGCTTTGGTAAGAGTAGTTTTGAGATGGGTAATATATTAAGAAGTCTTCATGTTCTATAAATTTTTTCATAATATTTCATTTTCTAATGAATAACAAATTATTTTTATATGTTAAAGTTAAAAAAAATTTAATTTTTATAAATTTTTGTTTATAATTACAATTTTGTAGTTAATTTTTATTGTAATATTATTATTAATCTTGTATAATAATAAATATAACACATCATATGATATAATAAAAAAATGACAATAATTTAGTTCAATATTATGCAAAATAACTTGCATGAATTATAATAAAAAGTAATTAATTTATATTTACAATAATATGTATATGTTATGATAAAAAAAATTTTAAATATTAAAATATTATTTTATAAAAGAATAAAAATATAAATTATATTATTGGTGTTTACTAATTTTTATATTTAAAATCTATATTAAATCAAAAAAATATAATATATTATAATAATTATATTATTTGTAAAATTAATTAATTTTTAAAATTTTTACATGAATAATATAATATTAAATAATTGTTAAAATATTGTTTAACTATTTGTTATATTCTAAAATAATAATAAAAATAAAATAGTTGTTAATTTTTTATTAAATATTATATATGAATAATTTATTATATTTAATAAATATTATAATTTTAATTATTAAAATATAACTTTTATCTAATTGTTTTCTTATTTTATTTTTATCTTAATATCTCTCATATTCTCATACATTTTTCTCCTTCCTATTATTATTCACTTATTTTTATCTTAACTCACTATCTCCTTTTTTCATGGCCTCTCTCTCCTTTATCCTTTCCTCTTTTCTTATTTCTCTCTCATTTAATTATTTATTTATTCTTTCTATCATCTTTATTTTCTTTATTTTCTCTTCTTCTTCATAGAATCATCTCTCGTCTCTCTTTATAATTATTTTTTCTTTATTTTGCTCTTATTAATCTTTGTCTTTTTCTCATTCTCTTCTGTATATTAGTTATCTTTTTGTTTATTACCTCTTTTCTAGCTCATCAATTAATAATATTTTAAAACTCTCTTATTTTGTAAAGTTTAATATATAATATTTATTATTAATATATATCTTATTTTTAATAATTATTACATAATTTATTTTTAATTTATAAGAATGATAACATAATGGACAACAATCACATGTATTAATATCTAATTTTTCATAAATAATAGTTTATATCATTTTTATTCATTTTATATAAATAAAATATTGATATTAGAAAATATTATTACCAATATAATAAGAATAAATTTAATTCAAAAGTGTATAGTTTTGATCATTTAGAAAATTTTAAAAATATTTTATTATATTTAAATAAATAATCACAAAAGTATGATATTTTGCCTTATGAATACATGTGCAACCACACTACGATTATATCACTAAATCTTATTTGAGTTATAAAGATAAGCTTGCCTTTTATTATATTTTTTTAATAAATGATAGATAAGTTTTACATGTTAATTACAAAAAAAATAAATTTGTATAAATGATTGTTTATAATTAGAATTTAATTAATGAATTTTTAAAAATAAATTTAGAATATTATTATTATTTTTATATAATAATTAATATGACATATTATATGATATAACAAAATGATAGCTTTAATTTAGTATGATATTGAGTCAAATAACTTATATTAATTCTAATAAATTATAATTAATTTATATTTATAATAATATTCATATGTTGTATAAAAAACTTTTTAAATATAGTAATATTCTATTATTAAATATTAACAACCTAAAATTATATCATTAATATTAAATATTTTTTATATTTGTTATCTATATTACATCATATTAAGATAATATATTAAAATAACTATAATATTTAATTAACTTTTTAAAATTTAAATTAAGAATAAAATAATATTTAAGTAATACTCAAAACATTTTTTAAATATTTTTAATATTCTAAAATAATTATAACATTCAAATAATTTTATATTTTATTATTAATAAAAATTATATTATTTACATTATACTTAATTAATATTATAAGTTTAATTATTAAAATTTATTTGATATTAAATTATTTTTCTCATTTTTTCTCTTTATTATAATGTTTCTCTTATTTTCTCTCTTTCTTCTCTCTTTGGTTATCATTCTTTTATTTGTTTATTCATTCTTTATCTACTTATGTTCTACTTGACCTCTCTCTTTTCTATCATTTTATACTTTCTCATTTCTCTCTTGTACTTTTTTATTTATTTTCTAAATCTCTTTTATGTTCACTTTTTTTTATTAAATCATCTCACATTTCTCACTATCATTATTTTTCTTTTTATTTTTTTATTATTCATCTATGACTTTTTCTCTCTTAGAGAATAGTTATCGTTATCTCTATAATCTCTTTTTATACATATATTTATAATATTTTTGATAAATATATATTTTTTTATTTATATTATTTTAATTTAATTAATTTGTTTACTTTTAATATGAATGATATAATATTAAATTAATAGTCAAAATATTATTTAAATATTTGAACTATTCTAAAATAATAATAAAAATCTAATATGTTTTATATTATATATTTATATCTAACTTTTTATATCTAATAAATATTATAAATTTAATTATTAGGATTTAACTTTTTTAATTATTTCTCACTTTTTTTCTTTATCTTAATATCTCTAAGATTTTACCTCTTTTTTCTCTTTTATCGTCATTCTCTTATTTCACTATTCATTCTCTATCTCCTTATTTTTTTCATAACTTCTCTACTCCATTATCCTTCTTTATTTTTTTATTTCTCTCCTTTTTGCTTATTTATTTATTCTCTTTATCTCTTTTATATTCTCTTTTTTCTTTCTTTCTTTATTAAATCATTTCTCATCCTTCTCTAAAAATATTTTTTAAATTTTTTTTTTATTAATCTTTGACATTCTCTCTCATTTAAAGAGTAGTTATCTCTGTCTCTATTATCTCCTTTTTAGCCCATTATTTAATAATATTTATGAAATCTCTTATTTGGTGAAGTTTAATATAAAATATTTATTATTTTTATTATTTATATTTATTATATAATTTAAATTTTTATTTATAATAATGTTAACATAATGGAAGAAAATATCATGCATTAAAGTCTTCATTATTGAAAATAATTTTTTTATGACATTTTTTTATTTATTTTATATAAATAAAATATTGATATTAGAAAATATTATGATTAATATAATAAGAATAAATTTTATTCAAAAGTATATATGCTTGATAATTTAGAAAATTTTTGAAATGGTTAATAATATTAAAAAAAATAATAACAAAATTATGATATTTTGCCATCTTTATGCATGTGTGACCACACAAGTATTATGGTACTAGATCTCATTCGAATTCCAAAGTTAAGAATCCTTGGGTGAGATAGTATTGGGATGGGTGACTCTTGAGAAGTCTTCATATTACATATATTTTTTCATACATTTCTTATTTCTAATGAACAATAATTAATTTTAGATCATATTGATTTTTTTTAAAAAAATAAGTTATTATAAATGATTCCTTTCAATTAGAATTTTACTCATTAAGTTTTAATAACAACTTTATAACAATATAATTAATTTCATATAATAAGAAATATGATACATCATATGATATAATAAAATAATAAACTTAATTTAGTTTAATATTAACATAAATAAATTATTTTAATTAAAATAAATTATAATTAATTTATATTATATTAGTATATATATTATGCATGAAATTTTTGAAATATGGTAATATTGTATTATTTAATATTAATAATTAAAAATTATATCATTAATATTAAGTATCATTTATATTTATTATCTATGTTATATTATATAAAGATAATATATTAGAATAATTATAATATTTATTATTTAATTATTGTTTTTAATTTAAGTATGGAGAAAATGATGTTAAATTAATAATTAGAATATTATATAAATAATTTTATTATTTAAAAATAATAATATTCATCAAATGGTTTTTATACTTAGTTATTATTAAATATTACATATGATTTAATTATTATATTTAATAAATATTATAATTTAGATAAATGAAATTTATTTTCATTAAAATATTTATCTCATTTTGTTCTCTTTATCATAATGTCTTCAATATTCTCTCTTTTCCTTCTCATTTTTATTATTATTTTTTAATTTGTCTCTTTATTCTTTATCATCGTATATTTTTTGTCCTCTCTCTCCTCTATCCTTTTATACTTTCTCATTTCTCTCTTTTTTATTATTTTATTTATTCATTTTTATTTTTTATGTTTTTTTCTTTTTCTCTTCATTAAATCATCTCTCATCTCTCTCAACAATTTTATTTTCCTTTTTTCTATTATAAATTTGTGACTTTCACTCTCTTTTAAAAAATTATTATCTCTATCTCTATTATCTTTTTTTAAAAACACATATTAATAATATTTAAGAAATCTCTCATATTGTAATAGTTCAATATATAAGATTTTTAATAAATATTCATAATGTTTATATTTATTAAGTAATTTAATTTCTTGTTTGTAAGAATGATAATATAATCTAAAAAATCTTTTGTAATAATGTTTATGTTATAAAAATAAAAGATCTATAAAATTTGTTATTAATTATATATAAATAAAATATTAATATCATGAATATTATGACATATATAATAAGTATAAAATATTTTTAAAATTTAAATATGTTAGATAATTTAAAAACTTTTAAGAATTATTCATTATCTTAAAAGATAACAACACAATTTTAATTTTTTTGTCTTATGCATGCATGCACCACCACACCAATATTTTGGCTTTGGATCTCATTAGAACTCTAAATTTAAACATGTTTGGGTTAGAGTTGTATTAGGATGGGTGAGCTTTTGAGAAGTCCTTAAGTTTCACATATTTTTTTGCAATATTCTCTTATTTATATTATTATTAATTTTAAATATCATTTAAATTAATTTTCTATATTACATCATACAAGTATGATAAATTAGAATAATTATATTATTTTTAAATTAATTAATTTTTTAATTTAGTGTGAGTTATATAATATTAAATTAATAGTAAAAATACTTTTTAAACATTTGTAATATTCTAAAATAATAATAAAAATGAAATATATTTTATATTTTATTTTTATTAAATTTTAATGTAGTTAAATTATTTTTTAATAAATACTACAAGTTTAATCATAAAGATTTAGTTTTCATTTAATTATTTCTCTCACTTTTTCTCTTTATCTCAATATGTCTAACATTTAATCACCTTATTCTCACTCCTATCATCATTCTCCTATTTATTTGTCTTTATCTTTTTACATTTTTGTGGCTTCTTTACTTTTATCCTTCTTTATTCTCTTATTTCTCTCTCTCTTTTATTTATTTATTTATTCTCTCTATCTCTTCTATATTCATTCTTTTCTTTTCTTTCACATTAAATTATCTCTCATATCTCTTTATAACTATTTTTTTCTCTTACTAATTTTTCACTTTCCCTCTCTCTTTTGTAGATTAGTAATCTATACTTCTATTATCTTTTTTCTAGACCATCAATTAATAATATTTATGAAATCTCTTATTTTATAAAGCTTATATATAATATTTTTATTAATATGTATTTTATTATTTATATTTATTACATAATTAAACTTTTTATTTATAAAATAAAAAATATGAAAAAAAATCATTTTATTAATATCTAAAATAATAGTTTACATTATTTTTTTATTTTATATAAATAAAATTATGATATTAGAAAATATTATGACTAATATAATCAGCATAAATTTTATTAAAAAGTGTACATGCTTGATGATTTAGAAAAATTTAGAAATAATACTTTTATTTAGAAAACTAATCACACGACTATGATATTGTCTTTTGTATGCATGTGCAACCATACCAACATTATAGTACAGGATCTTATTAGAACTCTGAAGTTAAGCATGCTTAGGCGATTGGGATGGTTGACCTCTTAAAAGTTCATGTGTTGCACATATTTTTTAAGTCAATTCTTTTTCTAATAAATGATAATTAATTTTGACATCTTAAATTTAATAAAAGAAATTTACTATAAATGATTATTAGTAATTAAAAAATTAGTAATTAATTTTTAATAATATTTTTTTAGTATTATTATTAATTTTAGATATTAATAAATATGATATATCACATCATATAGTAAAATAATAGCTTTAATTTAGTTTAATATTGAGTTAAGTTACTTAAATTAATTATAATAAATTATATTATACTAATTAATATTAATAATCCAAAATTATACCATTAATGATAAAAATTATTTATATTTATTATCCATCTTATCTCATATAAAGATAATATATTAGATGAATTATGATACTTATTATTTAATTAACTTTTTTAATTTCATGTATGATGAAGATAATATTAAATTAATATTAAAAATATGTTTTAAATATTTTTTATTTTAAAAATACTAATAAACCTTAAATGGTTTTTATATATTATTATTAAATATTATATATGATTTATTTATTATATTTAATAAATATTACAAGTTTAACTATTTAAATTTTATTTTTATTAAATTATTTTTCTCACTTTTTTCTCTTTATCAAAATATCTCTCATATCTCTATTTTTTCTAACTTTTATTGTTATTCTTTTCTTTTTCTCTTCATTTTTATCTCCTGATATATTCTTCTTGACCTCTCTTCTTTATCTTTTTTTACTTTTTTATTTCTCTCTCTTCTACTTATTTATTTATTCTATCTCGTTTATGTTCTCTTTTGTTTCCACTTTATTAAATAATCTCTTATCTCCCTCTCTTTATTATTATTATTTTGTTATCAATTTATGACTTTCTTTCACTCTTAGAGAATTATTATCTATCTTTGTCATCTCTTTTTTAACACATAAATTAGAAATACATAAGAAAATTTTTTATTATATATTTTAATGTATAATATGTATGTTAAATATATATATATATATATATATATATATATATATATATATATATATATATATATATATATATATATATATATATATATAATTTTATATTTATTAAGTAATTTAATATCTTATTTATAGGAACAATACTATAATATAAAAAATCTTATGTATTTACATTTGCATTATAAACAATAACAGTCTATATAAGTTTTTATTAATTATATATAAATAAAATATTAATATTATAAAATATTGACTTATATTATAAGCATAAAATATTTTAAAAAAGTGCATATATAAGATAATTTATAAAGTTTTAAAAATTATCCTTAAAAGTTAAAAACATAACTTCAAATTTTTTTATATGCATGGATGTGTGACCATACCTGCATTATGGCATTGGATATTTTTAGAACACCAAAGTTGAGCATGCTTAGGCTAGAGCAGTATTAGGATAGAAGTTCTCATGTTGCATATATATTTTCATAGCATTCTATTTTCTAATGAATGATAACGAATTTTTACATATTAATGTTAAAATTATATAAATTCTTAATTTCAAGTAATAATAAATATGACATATTATATGATACAATAAAATAACAACTTTAATTTAGTTCAATATTAAGCAAAAAACATACATAAATTATGATAAATTAGAATAAATTTATGTTTATAATAGTATATATATGTTGTATGTAGAATTTTTTCAATAAAAAATAATACATTATAAAATATTAAAAATCTAAAATTATATTATTAATATTATATATTATTTATATTTATTATATATATTACATCAAATAAATATAATATATTTGAATAATTATATTATTTTTTTAAATTTAGTTAATTTTATTAATTTTAATGTGTTTAATATAATATTGATTTTATTATAATGATATTTTTAAAAAATTTTAATATTCTAAAATCATAATAATACTTAAATATTTTTTTTTTTTATTAATTATTATATAAGACAAATGTTTTATATTTAACAAATATTATAACTTTAATTATTAAGTCTTTTATTTAATTATTTTTCTAAGTTTTTCTCTTTATGTTAGTATCTCTCACATTCTCTCACTTTTTTTCTTCTATTATCATTCTATTATTTTTCACTTTAATCTTTATCTCTATATATTTTCATGGACTCTCTTATTTATCATTCACTATTTTTTTATTTCTCTCTTTTTTACTTATTTAATCATTCACTCTATCTTCTTTATATTCTCACTTTTATTTTTTATTAAATTGTCACTTATCTTTCTCTATAATAATTTTTTTGTTTATTTTGCTATTATTAATCTTTGACTTTTCTCTATCTTTTGTAGATTTGTTATCTTTATCTCTATTATCTCTTTTGTAATCCATTAATTGATAATATTTAATAAATGTCCACTATAAAGTTTAATATATAATATTTATGATTAATATATATATATACATTTTATATTTATTACATTATTTAATTTTTTAATTTATAATGATAATAACATAATGGAAAAAATCACATGAATTAATGTCTAATTTATCAAAAATAAAAGTTTATGTTATTTTTTTATTAATTTTATATAAATAAAATATTGATATTAAAAAATATTATGATGAATATAATATGAATAAACTTTATTAAAAAGCATATATATACTTGATAATATAGAAAATTTTAGAGATGTTTCATTATATTTAAAAAAATAGTTGCAAAACTATGTTATTTGTTTTTCTATGCATGTGTACCTATGCCGACACTATTCCAGTGTATCTCAATAGAAACCCAACTTTAAGCACGCTTGGGTGAGAGTAGTGTTAAGATGGGACCTCTTAAGAAGTCCTTTTGTTACACATAATGTTTCATAGAATTACTTTTTCTAATGAATAATAATTAATTTTTACATGTTAATTTAAAAAAATTATTATAAATAATTATTTATAAACAAAATTTTAGCAATTATTTTTTAATAATAACTTTATAATATTATTATTAATTTCATAAAATATTAAATACAATACAACATATGGTATAACAAAATAATATCTTTAATTTAGTTTAATATTGAGTCAAATTATTTATATTAATTATAACAAATTATAATTAATTTATGTTTGTAATAGTACATATATATATATATATGTTCTGTATAGAATATTTTAAATATAATTATTCAATATTAAAAATCTAAAATTATATCATTAATGTTAAAAGCTAATTATATTTATTATCTATTTTACATAATATAAAGATAATATAAAAGACTAATTATGTATTTATTATTTAATTATTATTTTTAAATTTTAATAATGAGAAAATTAATATTAAATTAATATTAAAAATATTATCTAAATATTTTTTAATATTAAGAAATAATAAGAAATCTCTAATTGTTTTTATATTTTATTATTATTAAATATTATATATGATTTACTTTTATAATATTTAATAAATATTATAAGTTTAATTTTAAAATTTTGATTTTTATTAAATTCTTTTTTTGCTTTTTTTCTCTTTATCTTGATGTCTCTTATATTTTCTCTCTTTCTTCTCACTTTTATTATTATTCTTTTATTTGTCTCTTCATTCTTTATATTTTTATATTTTTCTTGGCATCTTTTTCTCCTTTATCATTTACTACTTTATCATTTCTCTCTTTATTTTATTTTTTTAATTTATTCTCTCTATCATTTATATGTTCTCTATTTTCTTTTTCTTTTAATTAAATCATCTTTTATTTCTCTATTATTATTTTTCTCTCTAGTTTTTATTATTAAATTGTGACTTTCTCTCTTTTAGAGAATAATTATCTCTATCTTTATCATCTTTTTTAAGCACATAAAATTTAAATATTTAAGAAATCTCTCTTTTTGCATAGTTTAATATATAGTATTTTTAATTAATAGATATATTTTTATTTATGCTTATTAAGTAATTTAACTTCTTAATTATAGAAATTATAATATATTTTAAGAAAATCATATATATCAATGTCTTTGTTATAATAATTAATTGTCTATATAACTTTTTATTAATTATATATAAAATAAATATTGATAATATAAAATATAAAGACATACATATATTAAACATAAAGATTTTTAAAAAATGCAAATATTACATAATTTAAAAAATTTTAGAAATTATTAATTGTCCTAAATACCTATGAAAGAACTAAGTTTTTTTTCATATTCACGCATGTGCGACCACACTAGCATTGTGATAGTGGATCTTATTAGAACTCCAAAATTATGCATGCTTGGGTGAGAGTAGTATTGGGATGGGTAACCACTTTGGAAGTTCTCATATCGCACATATTTGTCATTGCATTCCATTTTCTAATGAATGACAAGTAATTTTTACAATATGTTAATGTTAAAAAAATAAATTCTTATAAATGATTGCTCATATTACCATACGATATAAAAAATAATAACCTTAATTTAGTTTAATATTAAAAAAATAACTTATATGAATTATAATAAATTAGAATTTAATTATGTTTATAATAGTATATATACGCTATATATAAATTTTTTTATAGAATATTAGAAATCTAAAATTATATTATTAATGTTAATGATCATTTATATTTTTATTAATATTACATCATTTAAATATAATATATTAAATAGTTATATTATTTTCCACTTAATTAATTTTTAACATTTAATATGAAAAATATAATATTATATTAATAGTTAAAATATTGTTTAAATATTTATAATATTCTGAAATAATAATAATAAAAATAAAATATTTTTATGTTATTTTTATATAATATTATATATGATTAACCTTTTATATTTAATAAATATTATAAGTTTAATTATTAAGTTTTAAGTTTTATTTAATTATTTCTCTCAATTTTTTCTTTATCTCAATATCTCTAAGATTCTTCCACTTTCCTTCTTTATCTTATTATTACTATCTTATTTTACTTTTCACTCTCTATCTCTTTATATTTTTCATGGCTTATCTCTCTTTTTTATCCTTCTCTATTCTTTTATTTATTTTTCTCTTTTACTTATTTATCTTTTTATCTCCTCTGTGTTCTCTTTTTTCTTCCTTATTTCATTAAATTGTCTTTCATCTCGCTTTATTATCATTTTTTTCTCTATTTTTCTTTTATTAATCTTTGACTTTTTCTCTCTAATTTGAAGATTTGTTCTCTATATCTATTATCTCTTTTTGTCCATTAATTAATAATATTTAAAAAAATCTCTCATTTTATAAATTTTAAAATATATAATATTTATAACAAATATATATTTTATTATTTATATTTATTACAAAACTTATTCTTTTATTTATAAGAATGATAAAATAATGGAAGAAAAGCTCATATATTAATGTCTACTTTATCAAAAATAACTGTTAATAGTTTTTATTCATTTCATATAAATAAAATATTAATATTAGAAATATTATGACAAATATAACAAATTTTATTCAATGTATATATGCTTGATAATTTAGATAACTTACAAAATTATTCATAATATTAAAAAAATAATCACACAACTATAATGTTTTATCTTTTGTATGTATGTGCAACCACTCAAGTATCATGATACTAGATCTTATTAGAATTTTAAAGTTAAGAATACTTAGGTGAAAGTAGTATTGGGATTGGTGGCCTCTTCAGAAGTCTTTATATTACACATATTTTTTTACATTCCTTTTTTTAATGAATAATAATTAATTTTAGACCAATTTAAATTTAGAAGAAATATAATATTGTAAATGATTTTTTATAATTACAATTTTAGTAATTTATCTTTTATAATAACTTTATAACATTACTATTAATTTCATATAATAAGAAATATAATAGATCATATGATATAATAAAATAATAACTTTAATTTAGTTTAATATTAAAATAAATAACTTATATTAATTATAACAATATATAATTAATTTATATTTACAATAGTATATATATGCTTTGCATGGAATTTTTTAAATATGGTAATGTTATGCTAATCAATATTAATAACAAAAAATTATGCCATTAATCTTAAATATTATCTATATTTATTATCTATGTTACATCATATAAAGATAATATATTAAAATGATTATAATATTTATTAGTTATTTGATTTTTTAAATTTTATGTATGAAGTAGATGACATTAATTTAATAGTAAAAATATTTTCTAAATATTTTTCATATTAAAAAATAATAATAAACATCAAATAGTTTTATATTTAATTATTATTAAATATTATATTTTATTTATTTGTTATATTTAATAAATATTATAAGTTAAGTTATTAAAATTTAATTTTTATTAAATTATTTTTTTCTTTATCATAATGTCTTTTTTAATCTCTCTCTTTCTTCTAATTTCTATTATTCTTTTATTTGTCTCTTCATTCTTGATTTCCTTATATTTTTCATTCTCTATTCTCTTATTTCTTTCTCTTCTATTTTTTTATTTATTCTCTTTATCTCTTCTATGTTCTCTCTTTTCTTTTTCTCTTTATTAAATCATCCCTCATCTCTTTCTATTATTATTTTCTCTCTATTTTTGTATTATCAATTTGTGACTTTTTTCTCTTTTAGAGAATTGTTCTCTTTTCGTTCCTCTTCATTAAATCATCTCTCAACTCTCTTTATTATTATTTTTTCTCTATTTTGTATTATCAATTTGCGAATTTTTTCTCTCTTAGAGAATTGTTATCTATATCTCCATCATTTTTTAAACACTTAAATTAGTAATATTTAAGAAATCTCCCAACTAAATAGTTTAATTTATTAATTAATTTAATTTCTTATATATAAGAATGATAATATAATGTAAGAAAATCTTTTTTATCATTATCTACATTATAAGAAATAACAATTTACATTTATTTTTATTAATTATTCATAAATAAAAAATTGATACTATAACATATTATGACATATATAATAAGCATTAAATGTATTTAAAAAGTGCATATGATAGATAATATAAAAAAGTTTTGAAATTATTGATTATCTTTAAGGCTAACAACATAACTTTAATTTTTTTATTTGCTTGCATGTGTGATGAGAATAGTATTATTGCATTGGATTTTATTAGAACTCTAAAGATAGGTATGCTTGGTTAAGAGTAGTATTAGGATGGGTGATGTCTTAAAAGTCTGCATGTTGCACATATTTTTTCATAGTATTCCATTTTTTTAATAAAAGATAATTAATTTCAACATGTTAAAGTTAAAAAAATAAATTCTTATAACTAATTTTTTATAATTATAATTTTGTAATTTACTTTTAATAATAACTTTATAATAATATTGTTAATTTTATATAATAATAAATTTGACAGATCATATTATATAGCAAAATAATAACAATAATTTAATTCAATATTAAGCAAAATAACTTAGATGAATTAGAATAAATTATATTTAATTTATGTTTATAATAATATATATATGTTATATATAAAATTTATTAAATCTAGAAATTTTATATTATAAAATATAAGAAATCTAAAATTATATTATTGATGTTAAATATTATTTATATTAACTATCAATATTACATCATATAAATATAAAATATTATAATAATTATATTATTTGTTTTAGTTAAGTTCTTATTTTGATATGAATAATATAATATTAAATTAATAATCAAAATATAGTTTAAATATTGTTAATTCTAAAATAATAATAATAAATATTTTTTTATTTTTTTATTAAGCAATATATATGGCTAATTCTTATATTTAAAAAATATTATAAGTTAAATATTATTATTTAACTTTTTTTAATTTTCTCTCTTACCTTTTTTCCTTTTTTCTCAATATCTCTCATATTCTCTCACTTTCTTCTCTTTCTTATTATCATTCACTTATTTTTTGCTCTACTCCTTATCTTCTTATATTTTTATGATCTCTCTCCTTTATCTTTCTTTATTTTCTTTTTTCTCTCTCATTTACTTTTTTATTCTCTTGATCTTCTCTATATTCTCTCTTTTTTTTACTTCTTCATTAAATCATCTCTCATCTCTCTCTATAATTCTTTTGTTTTTTATTTTGCTCTTATTAATCTTTACCTTTCTCTCTCTTTTATAAATTAGTTATCTCTTTCTCCAACATATTAATGATTGATAATTAATTTTAAAATTTAATTTTAAATAATAAATTTACAACATTATTATAAACTTTATATAATAACAAATATGACACATCCTATATTATAATAAAATAATATTTTCATTTTTTTAATATTGAGAAAAATAAGTTATATGAATTATAATATATTAGAATTAATTTATATTTTTAGTAGTATATATATGCTATGTTTATAATTTTTTAAATATAGAAATATTATATTATAGAATATTTTAAATCTAAGATTATGCTATTAATGTTAAATATTCTTTATATTTATTGTCTATATTACAACTTATAAATATAATGTGTTAAAATAATTATTTTATTTTTAATTTAATAAATTTTTCATTTTAATATGAATAATATATTATTAAAATAATAATATTATTATTATTCAAATATTTTTAATAATTAAAAGTAATAATTATAATTAAATATATTTTATGTTTTATTTTTATTAAATATTATTTATGACTAACTTGTTATATTGAAAAAAAATATAATATGTTTAATTATTAAGATTTAAAACTTATTTAACTATTTTTCTCACTTTTTTCTTGTTTTCTTAATATCTCTCATATTCTCCCACTTTCTTCTCTCTCTTATTATCATTCTCCTATTTTTTTCTATACTTTTTATCTCTTAAATTTTTATGGCATCTTTCTCTCTCCATTATCCTTCTTTATTTTTTTTTTCTTTTTCTTTAACTTATTTATTTATTCTCTATCTCCTTCATATTTTGTGTTTTCTTTTCTTCTTCATTAAATCATCTTTCATCTCTTTCTATAACTCTATTTTTGTTTATTTTTCTATTATTTATTTTTAAATTTCTATCTATTTTTTATTTATTATCTTTTTCTTTATTATCTCTTCTCTAGTCCACCAATTAATAATATTTAAAAAAACCTCTTATTTTTTAAAATTTTAATTTATTATTTTTATTATTAATATATATTTATTATTTATATTTATTACATAATTATTTTTTATAATAATGATAAAATAATGGAAAAAAAATCTCACATGTTAATTTTTAGTTGATTAAAAATAATAGTTTATGTTATTTTTTATTAATTTTATATAAATAAAATTTTTTTTGTCATAATATCTCTCATATTCTTTCTCTTCTTTCTCACTATTATTATCATTCTTTTATTTGTCTCTTCCCTTCTTATCATTTAATATTCTTCTTGGCCTCTCTCTATTATTCTTTACTTTCTCAATTTTCTTTCTTACTTTTATTCATTTATTTATTGTCTTTATCTCTTCTATATTTTTTCATTTCATCTAATCATCTCTTATTGCTCTCTATTATTATTTTTATTGTTATTTTTCTATTATTAATTTGTAACTTTTGTTTCTTTTAGAAAATGGTTATCTTTGTCTCATCATCTCTTTTATAACATGTAAACAAAAAATATTCAAGAAATCCATCATATTGAATAATTTAAAATATATACTTTTTTGATAAGTATATATCTATTTTATTTTTATTTATTAAGTAATTTAATTTATTATTTATAGAAATTATAATATAATAAAAACATCTTACATATTGATGTCTACATTATACAAAATAACAGTTTATATAATATATTATTAATTATATATAAATAATTAATTGATATTGTAAAATATTATGACAAGTATAATAAACATAAGATACTTTTAAAAAGTGCATTTATTTTAAAAATTTTTAAAAGGGGTTCATAATTTTAAAGGCTAATAGAACAACTTTTATTTTTTTATCTTATAAAGGATCTCATTAAAATCACTTTATATCGATATTATTAATTTCATATAATAATAAAATGGCACATCATATGATTTAATAAAATAATAACTTTAATTTAATTAAATATTAAGCAAAATTACTTATATGATTTATAATAAATTAGAACTAATTTATGTTTATAATAGTATATATTATGTATAAAATTTTTTAAATATAGGAATATTACATTATTTAATATTAAAAAATCTAAAAAATTATATTATTTATAATCAAAATGTTTTTTAAATATTTTCAATATTATAAAATAACATAAAAATAGTTATTTTTATATTTTTTATTTTTATTAAATATTACATTTACCTAACTTCTTATATTTAATAAATATTATAAGTTTTATTTTTAAGATTTGACTTTTTTTTAATTATTTCTCTTACTATTTTCTCTTTATCTCAAATTCTCTCACTTTCTTCTCTACTATTATCTCTCTTATTTATAGCTTCACTCTTTATCTTTTTATATTTTTCATGACCTCTTTTTCTCTTTAATCCTTCTCTATTTTTTTCTCTCTCTTTTACTTATTCATTTATTCTCTTTATCTTCTTTATATTCTTTTTTCTTCTTCATTAAATCTTCTTTTATCTCTTTTTATAATTATTTTTTTCTTCATTTTACTCTTATTAATCTTTGGTTTTCCATTTCGCTTTTATAAATTAGTTATCTCTATCTTTATTATCCATTTTCAAGCCCATCAATTAATAATATTTAAAAAAAAATCTTTGATTTTCTAAAGTTTAATATATAATGTTTATAAAAAAAATATTTATTTTATTATTTACATTTTTTACATAATTGAATATTTTATTTAAAAGAATGGTAACATAATTAAAAAAAATATAATGTTTTAATTTCTACTTTATTAAAAAAATAGTTTATCTCTTCTTTTATTCATTCTATATAAATTAAATATTGATATTAAAAATATTATGACATGTATAATAAACTTAAATTTTATTCAAAAGTGTATATGCTTAATAATTAAGTAAATTTTAGAAAAGTTTGTTACATTCAAAAAATAATCACACAACTACAATATTATGCCTTTTGTATGTAGGGGCGACCATATTAGCATTATCGCATTGGATCTCATAAAGCTAAGAATGCTTAGGTGAGAGTAACATTGGAATGGGTGACCTCTTAAGAAGTTCTCACATTGCACATAATTTTGTATAGCATTTCTTTTAGTAATGAGTGATAAATTTTTTTGCATGTTAATTTTAAAAATAATAAATTATTTTAAATGATTTTTTGAAATTAAAAAATTTAGTAATTAAATTCTCAAAATAATATTACAAAATTATTATTAATTTTATATAATAATAAATATGACACATCATATTATATAATAAAATAATAACTTTAATTTAGTTTAATTTTAAACAAAATAACATATATTAGTTATAAATAATTTATTTTAAATATTATTTATATTTATCATCTATGTTACATCATATAAAAAAAATATATTAAAATAATTATAATACTTATTATTTATTTAACTTTTTTAAATTTTAGATATGAATTAAATAATATTATATTAATGATAAAAATATTTTCTAAGTATTTTTAATACTCTAAAGTAATAATAAATGTCAAATAATTTTTATATTTTATTATTATTAAGCATTATATATGATTTAGTTGTTCTATTTAACAAATATTATAAGTTTAATTACTAAATATTAATTTTTATTAAGTTTTTTCTCTCTTTTTTCTTTTTATCATAATGTCTCTTATATTTTTTTCTCCTTCTTCTCACTTTTATTATCATTTTTTTATTTGTCTTTCTATTTATCTCTTTATATTTTTAATGGTCTTTCTCTTTTTTATTCTTCTTTACTATCTCATTTCTCTTTTTCTTTTACTTTTTTATTTATTCTCTTTATCTTTTCTATGTTCTCTTTTTTCTTTTTCTCTTCATTAAATCATTGCTCATTTCTCTCTATTATTATTTTTTTATATATTACAATTATTTACTTGTGACTTTCTCCCTTTTAAAGAATAGCTTTCTATCTCCATTATCACTTATTTAATACATAAATCAATAATATTTAAGAAATATCTTATGTTATATAGTTTAATATATAATATTTTTGAAAATATATTTTTTTTTATTTATATTTATTAAGTAATTTAATTTTTATCTATAAGTATGATAATATAATGTAAAATGTTTTATGTATTAAAGTCTATGTTACATAAAATAACAATAAATAAATTTTTTTATTAATTATATATAAATAAAATATTGATATAATAAAATATTAAGACATATATAATAAGTGTATATTTCTTTTAAAAAGTATATATATTAAATAATTTAGAAAATTTTAGGAATTATTTATTATCTTAAAGGCTAACAACACAACTTTGATAGTTTGTCTTATGCATGCAAGTGTGATTATACTAGTATTATGGCATTAGATTTCATTAGAACTCTAAAATAAAGCATACTTGGGTGAGAGTAGTATTGGAACAAGTGACCCCTTCAGAAGTCTTCGTGCTACACATTTTTTCCTTGAAAGCTTTCCTTCATTCAAAAGGAGGCAAAACCAGCAAATGCATCATCCTCTATGGAGGATCAAAAAGGAAATCAGACAACAGCAACTTCAAGACAAGCTCAGGGAGGGGCATTCCCCAACCCCAAGCAAAGTTGGAACGTCAAGCAGCGCGCGTAGCCCAGTCCGTCGGCGTGTTGCCTTCTCTCTAGATGTGCGTGATAACAACCGTGTCAAGGCCCTGAGCATGCAGAATCGCCTTGGCAAAAGCACCTCCCGCGGGCACCTGGGTGAGGGTGGTGCACACCGCCTGCATCGCGAGTGTTGAATCAGTTTGGATCTCAATGGCCCGAAACTCCGAGAGCGTAGTCCTGGCCAATTCAAGAGCCTCGAGCATGGCATAAGCTTCCATGGCCATACTCTCCTGAGAGAAGACTTTCCTCTCGATCACCAGCAAGGGCTTCCCCGTGTGATCTCTAACCACCAGTCCAAGGCCAGCCAGATCATCACCAACGGCAGCGTCGCAATTAATTTTAACCCATCCAGTGGGAGGGGGAACCCATTTTTGGGCTACCATCAGTTCAGGTGAGCTGAGCAGGTTCTCGTAGGACATGGATGGTGAGCTCTATAGAGCAATGCGATCTCAATCTTCAACTTCCGTAGGATAGTGCTTTAGTTGGGCATTTCGTCGTTATGCTTCTTTGCATTGCAAAACTCCCAATATAATACATACCCGTAACTAAGGTTGCACCATGTAGCACGCAGTTGTCTTCGCGTCGCATAGGCGATGCCACATAATCGAGGAACTGTTGCATGAAAGACTCCCCATCACTCAGTCCAGGATGGATGCTAAGTGCGGTAATGGCCCCACGTAGCTGGTAACTGCTCCAAAGCTCCTACACACGTGGACATTCCCACAGTATATGTTCCGACGTCTCATCAGCATTACACCCCCATATGCAGTTGCTGCATACAAAGTGTCTCCTACGAACCATCCAGACTGTTGTAGGAAGATGGTCCTCCACCAAACGCCATAAGAAAAATCGCACCCGGGGTAGAGCCTTCACTTTCCACATCTTTTTGAAATGCTCCATGTCCGTATTAAGGCTTCCCATGCAGCCTCCAGTTCTTTCACAACGTAGCTGCATGCAAGTTTTTGAGTTGTTGAACTGAGACGACTCTGTATGGGACTGTAGGAGTGTATCACGGTTCTGAGCCCAGGGAAAATGCATTATGCGTTCATACAAAAGGTCACTGGCCCAACCTCAGATGTTGCCTTCATTCCAAATGCTAGTCTCAACAATACACTCACTCACGTGTTTTGGCCAGTCAACGTCCATGTTCATGAAGGTAGGCCACCAGCTGATTGGGAGCACACTGATTCCGCAAATAGGACGTCATTGCTGTTACCAATTCTCCACACAAAGTTAGCGAGGGCATACGGCATGGCTACAGCGACGAGTCTGCATGCATGGGAGTCTCCCGTGGTGCCCTAACAAGGTTTTTTGTTTCACCGTATTTAGTTCTCATGATGTGCACCCAAGAGTTTTTCCCTCGGCCAATCAATCTCTTACATTGCTTCATGAGCAAGACCCACTACCAGATGCGCCTGTCCAGGAGGCCAAAGCCACCCGCTTCTTTATGCAGAGTGACGTATACCAACACACATAGTGTATCATTCTTGAACCGCTTGCACCGCACCATAGGAAATTCCTAATCTTCCACTCCAACGTGTCAATGGCACGCTTCGCCATAACGCAGTGGCTCAATAAGTGACTCGGGATAACATTAAGGACACACTTGATCATCGTGACTCTCCAAGCAAGTGATAGTGGCCTGATAAACCATTTCAAAACCTGCTCCTCGATCTTCTGGAGCATGAGATTGACGTCCTCCTTCTTGATCATTTTCACCGAGATGGGTACACCAAGGTAGCTGAGGTTGTCCCCCTGAGCCATGCGCAGCTTCTTCGCAATCACCTTCCTCCTTTTTGTGCCCATTGCTTTACTGAAGAAGGCCTTAGACTTCGCGAAGTTGACCCTCATCCCCGCGACCTTGCCAAATTCCTGCATGGTCTTTTTGACCGCATGCATGGCAGAGCACGTTGCTAGTGCGTACACAAGGATATCATCAGCATACAGCAAACGTGAGATTGGTGGTATATTTTTTCCACACCGAAACCCAAGCAGTGATCTCATTTCGTATTTATGCATGATTTTTGAGAGGTACTCCGTCGCGATTGTGAACAGATACGGTGAGAGTGGGCACCCCTGACGCAAGCCACGCTGTGCCTCAATCCATGGTAATCAGCTTCCATTGAGCAGAACCCCATACCTCGGATTCATGATGCATGCTTCGATCCAGTCGCATCATATGCATGGGAAGCCCATGAGTTTCAGCACATTCATCACAAAATCTCATATCACAATATCGTATGCCTGCTCCATGTCCACTTTGATTACCATGAGCCCTGCTCTTGTGGAGGATGAATGCATGTGTGAGGCCATCTCCTGAGCTATGAAAATGTTGTCTGCAATGCTTCTTCCCGGTATGAAAGCGCCTTGTTCATTGGATATGAGATTGGGAAGTAGCGGCTTGAGCCTTTCAACCAGGATCCTCACAATAACCTTATAGATAATATTGCCTTAGCTAATTGGCTCAAAATTGTTCCGGCTTGCAGGCACCTTGGATCTTCGGTATGAGGACTATGAGTGTGTCATTCCAACTCCTTGGCATTTGCTTCTTGTTAAAGAAAGTGAGCACTGCAACGATTATGTCACCATGTGTAATCTGCCAGTAGCCTTGGATGAACTCTGTAGTGACCCCATCCAAGCCTGGTGCGTTGTTCTTCTTAGCAGCTTTGATAGCCGAGATGACCTCCTGCTCAGTCACAGGGCTTGCCAACATGGTTGCCTATGTGCTATTGATTCTGGCGTGCGGCACATGCTGCAAAGGAGGAAGCGTGCTTGTCGCACCGCACCACTTCTACTGAAAAAAAGGTTCAATAATCATGCTTATACTTTCATGCGTAGTCACCATGCTGCCCGATCCATCTTTCAACTAGGCAATGAAGTTGTTGCACTTTCGCGCGGTAGCAACTGTGTGGAAAAAATGGGTATTGCAGTCTCCCAGCTGAGTCCCAATGAATTTTTGCTGTTTGCCACCACCACCTCTCCTTTAACGAGCAGCTGCAGTAGAATTCCAAAATCAGTTGCCCAAGGCACCGATGCTCCTCAGCATTCAATCCCTCGTGTGACTTCTTCATTTGCAACGTGTTGATACTAAGTTCTAATTCTGCATTGCCACTCATGATGTTACCCACTTCAATCTTGCTCAAAAAAATTGCGCAGTGCCACAAGTGATCTATGAAATTTAGTCGATAAGCCCTCCATTTGATTACCCTTGGTCCGTCAGCTCCAAGCATGGTGAACCACCCCAATTGCCTTCGGGAACTCTAGCGAGACGCTTTCAAATTGTATTCGTCACTTGCTTTCTAGTTTATGCCCACCATCAATGTCGATGGAATGTGGACATTGATCTGAGCCAATCCGTGGCAAGTGCGTAACCAAGCAGCTAGGGAACCCATGCATACCCGTGATGTTCATTAGCGCCCTATCCAACCTCTCCAGTATCCTTGTGCCACCCTCCTATCCATTGCACCACGTGAATGTTTTCATAGCATTCAATTTTCTAATAAATGATAATTAATTTTTAAACCTTATTAATGTTTAAAAAAATAAATTCTTCTAAATGATAGTTTATAATTACCATTTTTTGTAATTAATTTTAAAAAATAAGTTTATAAAATTATGATTAATTTTATATAATAAAAAAAATATTGTACATCATATGATATAAAAAATAACGATTTTAATTTAGTTTAATACTAAGCAAATAACTTATAAGAATTATAATAAATTAGAATTAATTTAAGTTTATAGTAGTACATATATGTTATGTATAGAATGTTTTAAATATAAAAATATTATATTACATAATATTTGAAATTTAAATTTATATTACTAATATTAAATATTATGCATATTTATTATCTATATTACATTATAAAATATAATATATTAAAATAATTACATTTTTTAACATAAATAATTTTTTTAATATAAATAAAATATTCATAAATTTATAGTCAAAATATTCTTTAAATATTTCTAATATTCTATAATAATAATAATAATAATTAAATATTATTTATATTTTATTTTTATTAAATATTATATTCAATTTTATTATATTCAAAAATATTATAAGTTTAATTGTTATGATTTAACAATTTTTTAACTATTTTTCTCATTTTTTTCCCTTTATCTTTGTATCTCTCAAATTTTCTAACTTTCTTCTCTTTCTTATTATTATTCTCGTATTTTCTCTTTTCTTTTTATCTCTTTATACTTTTCATCCCTCTTTCTTCTTTATCCTTCTTTATTTTCTTATTTTTCTCTCTTTAACTTATCTATTATTCTCTCTATCTCTTTTATATTCTCTCTTTTCTTTTCTTCTTCATTAAAATCATTTATCATCTCTCTCTAACAAGTTTTTTCCTTATTTTACTCTTATTAATCTTTGACTTTCTCTTTCTTTTATAGTTTTATTATCTATTTCTCTATCATCTTTTTTTTAGCCCATCAATTAATAATATTTAAGAATTCTTTTAATTTATAAACTTTAATATATAATATTTATCTTTAATATATATGTTATTATTTATATTTATTACATAATTTAATTTTTTATTTATAGGAATGATAATTTAATGGAAAAAGTACTCATGTTTTACTATCTACTTTATTAAAAAATAATAGTTTATCTCATTTTTTATTTATTTTATAATAAAATATTAACATTAGAAAATATTATGACCAACATAATAAGCATGAATTTTATTCATAAGTGTATATGTTTGATAATTTAAAAAAATTTTGAAATGTTTTATTATATTTAAAAATTATTATATTTAAAAATTAATCACACAACTGCAATAATTTATCTTTTATATGCATGAATACCAATATTGTAGCAATGGATCTCATTAGAACTCCAAAGTTAAGTTTGCTTAGACGAGAGAAATATTGGGATGGGTGACCACTTGAGAAGTCCTTGTGTTATAAATAGTTTTTCATAGCATTCTTTTTTGTAATGAGTAATAATTAATTTTTAAATGTTAATTTATAAAATAAATAAATTATTATAAATGATTATTTGTGGTTAAAACTTTAGTAATTAAGTTTGAATAATAACATTATAGCATTCTTGTTAACTTCATATCATAATAAATATGGTACATCATATGATACAATAAAATTATAACATTAATTTAGCATAATATTAACTAAAATAACTTATATTAATTATAATAAATTGAAATTAATTTTTTGTTTATAATAGTATATATGTTGTCTACAAAAGTTTTTGAAATTTAGTAATATTATGTTGTTGAATATTAATAATCTAAAATTAAATCATTAAAGTTAAATATTATTCATATTTATTATTATTATTACCTAATATAAATATAATATATTAAAAACTTTATAATAATTATTGTTTAATTAATTTTTCTAATTATAATTATGAATAAAATAATATTAAATTAATCAAATATTATTTTAAATATATTTAATATTCTTAAATAATAATAATCATAGAGTTTTTATATTTTTTTAATTTTGTCGAATATTATATGTGATTTATTTACTATATTTAATAAATATTATAAGTATAATTATTAAATTTAGTCCTTATTAAATTTATTTTTTTTCATTTTTTCTCTTTATCATAATATCTTCATATTCTCTCTTTCTTGTCACTCTTATTTTTATTTTTTTATTTGTCTCTTTATTTTTTATTTCTTTAATTCTTCTTGGCTTCTCTATCTTCTATATTTATCTACTTTTTTATTTTTCTCACTCTTTTACTCCTTTATTTATTCTTTTTATATTTTTATGTTATCTTTTTTCTTTACCTCTTCTTTAAATCATCTCTCGTCTCTCTCTATTATTATTTTTTCCTTAATTTTTGTTATTATCAATTTGTAACTTTCTCTATCACTTAGAGAATAGCTATCTTTATCTCTATCATCTCTTTTTTAATACTTAAATTAATAATATTGATTATCTATGTCTTTATTATTCCTTTTTTAGCCCATCAATTAATAGTATTCATAAAATCTCTTTTTTTAAAAGTTTAATATATAATATTTATGATAAATATAAATTTTATTATTTATATTTATTTCACAATTTAATCTTTTATTTATAAGAATGGTATCATAATGGAAAAAAATCACTCATGTATTAATATCCATTTTAATAAAAGTAATAGTTTATGTCACTTTTTATTTATTACATATAAACAAAATATTTATGTTAGAAAATATTATGACATATATAATAAGCATTAATTTTATTCAAAAATATATATTCTTAATAATTTAAAAAATTTTAGAAATTTTTCGTTATATTTAAGAAAATAATGACATAATTAGAACTCATGAGAACCCTAAAGTTAGGCATGTTTTAGAGAGAGTAGTGATGGGATGAGTGACATGTTCTCATGTTGCTCATATTTTTTCATAGCATTCTTTTTTCTAATGAGTGATGATAATTTTTTTCATGTTAATTTTAAAATTAATAAATTATTATAAATATGTATTTATAATTAAATTTTAGTTAACAATTTTTAATAATAACTTTATAATATTATTATTAATTTCATATAATAATAAATATGACACATCATATGAAATAATAAAAGAATATCTTTAAATTACTTTAATATTTAGTAAAATAACTGATATTCATCATAATAAATTATAATTAATTTAAGTTTATCTAGTATACATATGCTTTGTATAGAATTTTTTAAATATAGTTATATCATGTTATTGAATATTAATAATTTAAAATTATATCGTTAATGTTAATTATTATTTATTTTTATTATATATGTTAAGTCATATAAAGATAATATGTTAGAATAATTAAAATATTTATTATTTAATAAACTTTTTAATTTTAAGTATGAAAAAGTAATATTAAATTAATAGTCAAAATATTCTTTAAATATTTTTAATATTCAAAAATAATAACAAACCTCAAATAGTATTTATATGTTTTTATTATTATTAAATATTATATATGATTTACTTGTTATACTTAATAAATATTATACGTTTAATTATTAAAACTTTATTTTTTATTAAATTATTTTTCTCATTTTTTCTCTTTATCATAATGTCTCTCACATTCTTTATCTTTCTTCTCACTTTGATTATTATTCTTTAATTGTCTCTTTATTTTTTATCTCTTTATATATTCTTTTTGGCCTTTTTTGTCTATCATTCTCTACTTTTTCATTTCTCTTTTTATTTTGTTTTTTTATTTATTCTCTTTATCATTTTTATGTTCACTCTTTTGTTTTTCATTTCATTAGTAATGTCTCGTCTCTCTGTATTATTATTTTTTCTCTCTTTTTCTATTATCAATTTTTGAATTTCTCTCTCTTAGAGTCTTATTATCTCTGTCTACATCATCTCTTTTTAAACACATAAATTAATAATATTTATAAAATCTCTCAAGTTGAGTAATTTAATATATAATATTTTTTATAAATATATATTTGTTTTTATATTTATTAAGTAATTTAATTTCTTGTTTATAATAATGATAATATAATGTAAGAAAAGTTTATGTATTAACATCTACATTAAATATATAAATATTATACTATAAAATATTAGAAATTTAAAATTATATTATTTATCTAAAACAATATTTATATTAATGATCTATATTACATCATATAAATATAATTTATTTATATAATTATATTATTTGTAAATTTAATTGATTTCTTAATTTTTGTATGCATAATATAATATTAAATTAATTGCCAAAATATTCTTTAAATATTTTTTATATTTTAAAGTAATAATAATCAAATATTTTTTAATTTTAAATTTTTAAAATATTATATATGACAAACATGTTATATCTAATAAATATTATAAATTTAATTATTGATGTTTAACTTCAATTAATTATTTCTCACATTTTCTTCCCTTTATCTAAATATCTCTCCTATTCTCCCAAATTTTTCTCTCTCTTATTATCATTAACTTATTTTTCTCTTCACTCTCTATTACCTTATATTTTTCATGGCCTCTCTTTTATTATCTTTCTCTATTTTCTCATTTTTCTCTTATACTTGTTTATTTATTCTATCAATCTCCTATATATTCTCTATTTTATTGTCATATTCATAAAATCATCTCTCATCTCTCTCTATAACTATTTTTTCTTGATTTTTCTCATATTAATCTAGCCCATAAATTAATGATATTTAAAAAATCTTTTATTTTGTAAACTTTAATATATAATATTTATTATTAATATATATTTTATAATTTATATTTATTATATAATTTTATTTTTTTTATTTATAATAATGATAAGGTAATGGAAAAAACTCTCATGTATTAATCTAAAATTTATGAAAATTATATTTTATGCCATTTTTTATTCATTTTATAAAAATAAAATATTGATATTTAAAAATATTATGACCAACTAAGAAGCTTCAATTTTATTCAAAAGTATATATGTTTAATAATTTTAAAATATTTAATTATATTTAAAAATAATAATCACGTAAGTATGATATTTTTTCTTTTGTATACATGTGTAACCACACTAGTATTATAGCACTAGATCTTTTTTTAACTCCAAAATTAAGCATACTTAGGCAAGAATAGTATTAGGATAGGTGATCTCATGACAAATCCTTATGTTGTAAATACTATTTCATAACATTCCTGTTTCTAATAAATGATAATTAATTTTTACATGTCAACATAAAAAATAAATTATTATAAATGATTTTTTAATTGCTTATAATTAATTTTTAATAAAAAACTTTATAACATTATTATTACTTTTATATAATAATAAATATGACATGTTATTATTATTTTTAATTTCTCTCATATTCTCATTCTTCTTTCTCACTCCAATTATAATTTTTTTATTTATAAATTCATTCTTTATCTCTATATATTATACTAGGCCTCTCTCTCTCCTTTATCTTTTTTACTTTCTTATTTCACTCTCTCTATCTCTTTTTGTTTTTTATTTATTATCCATATCGCTTTTATGTTCTTTCTTTTCCTTTCTTTTGCATTAAATATTCTCACAACTCTTTACTTATATTTTAGTCTATATTTTTTTATTATTTATTTGTGACTTTTTATCTCTTAGTGAATGCTTATTTTTGTTTCGACCATCCCTTTTTCAACACATAAATTAAAACTTTAAAAAAAAATCCCTTGTGTTCCATAGTTTAATATAAAATTTTTTAATAAAAATATATATTTTTAATTTATATTTATTAAGTAATTTAATTTCATAGTTAAAGGAATTATAATATAATTTAAAAAAATCTTATGTATTAATATTTATGTAATAAAAGAAGAAGAACTTATCTAATTTTTTATTAATCAAAATATAAATATAATATTGATAAATAAAATATTATTATATATATAATAAGCATAAAATATTTTTAAAAAATTGATATATTAGATAATTTAGAAACTTTTAGAAATTATTCATTATCTTAAAGGCTAACAACATAACTTTGATTTTTTTGTCTTATGCATGCATGTGTGACCACACAAATATTATGGCATTTGATCTCAATAGAACTTCAAAGTTAAGCATACTTGGGTGAGAGTATTGTTGAGATTGGTGACCTCTTAAGAAGTCCTCAAGTTGAATATATTTATTTATAGCATTCTATTTTCTAATCAATGTAATTAATTTTTACATGTTAATCTTTAAAAAAATAAATTCTTATAAATGATTGTTTATAATTGCCATTTTTATAAGTAAGTTTTAATAACAATATTATTAATTTCACATAATAATAAATATGATCCATCATATGACATAATAAAATAACAACTTTAACTTCGTTAAATATTGAGCAAAATAACTTATATGAATTATAATAAATTAGAATTAATTTATTCTTATAGTAATATACATATCTTTTTTTAATAGAATTTTTTCAATATAAAAATATTATATAATAGAATATTAGAAACATTAAATTATATTAATAATGTTAAAAATTATTTATATTTATTATGTATATTAATTATATCATATAAATATAATATATTAGAATAATTATTTTATTCTTAAATAAATAAATTTTTAATTATAATTTGAATTACATAATATTAAATTAATATTTAAAATATTTTTCAAATAGTTTTAAAATATTTTAAAATATTTTTAATATTTTAAAATAATAATGAAAATAAAAAAATTTTATATTTAATTTTAATTAAATATTATTTATTATTAACTTATTATTTTTAATAAATATTATAAGTTTAATTATTAAGATTTAACTTTTATTTAATTATTTTTCTTATTTTTTCTCTTTATCTTAATATCTTTCACATTTTCTCATATTCTTCTCTCTTGTAATCTTTCTCTTATTTCTCTCTTTGCTCTTTATATCCTTATATTTTTCATAACTTCACTCTCCTTTATCCTTCTCTATTTCTTTATTTTTTTTTCTTTTTCACTTATTTATTTGTCCTCTCTATCACCTCTATGTTTGCTCTTTTCTTCATTAAATCATTTCTCATATCTCTCGATAACTTTTTTCTCTATTTTTCTCTTATAAAACTTTGAATTTCTTACTCTCTTTGTATATCAATTATCTTTGTCCCTAATATCTTTTTATTAGCCCATCAATTAATAATATTTAATAAATCTCTTATTTTTTAAAGTTTAATATATAATATTTTTTATTAATATATATTTTATTATTTATGTTTATTATAAAGTTAATTTTTTTTATTTACAAGAATGATAAAATAATGGAAACAAATCTCATACATTAATGTGTACGTTATCAAAAAAGAATAGTTTATGTGATTTTTTAAAATTCACTTTATATAAATAATATATGGATATTAGAAAATATTATGACCAATATAATTAGCAAAATTTTATTAAAAAGTGTATATGCTTATTGATTTAGAAAATTTACAAAAGCTTATTTATATTTAAAAACAATCACACAACTATGATATTTTGTCTTTTATATGCATGTGCGATCACACCAGTATTATAATATTGGATTTCATGAGAACTTCAAAGTTAACCATGTTTGCGTAAGAGTAGTATTAGGATGGCTTACCTCTTAAGAAGTTCCAAACTACATATATTATTTCATATCATTCCTTTTTCTAATAAATGGTAATTAATTTTTACAACATATTAATTTTAAAAAAATAAATTATTATAAATGATTATTAGTAATTAGAATTTTGTTAATTAATTTTTAATAATAACTTCATAGCATCATTATTAATTTCATATAATAATAAATATGATACATCACATGATATAACGTAATAATAGCTTTAATTTAGTTTAATATTGAGCTAAATAAATTAAATTAATTATAATAAATTATAATTAATTTATGTTTATAATAGTATATATATGTTGTGTATGAAATTTTTCAAATATTGTAATATTATTTTATTTAATATCAAAATTCTAAAATTATATAATTAATGTTAAACATTATTTATATCTATTATCTGTCTTACATAATATCAAGATAACATGTTAAAATAATTATAATATTTATTATTTATTTAACTTTTTTAATTTTATGTATGAAGAAGATAATATCAAATTTATAGTCAAAATATTCTCTAAATATTTTGAATATTGAAAAATAGTAATAAATCTCAAATTATTTAAATATTTTATTATTATTAAATATTATATACAATTTACTTGTTATATGTCATAAATACTATAAATTTTAAATATTAATCATAATATCTTTCATGTTCTCTCACTTCCTTCATGCATTTATTATTATTCTTTTATTTGTCTTTATTTTTTTCCTCCTTATATTCTTATTGGACTCTCTTTATTTATTTATTTACTCTATCTTTTTTATGTTCTCTTTTTTTACTCTTCATCAAATCATTTGTCATCTCTCTCTATTATTATTTTCCTCTCTATTTTTTTATTATCAGTTTGTGACTTTCTTTCTCTTTTAGAGAATGATTATATTTGTCTCCTTTATCTTTTTTTAAAGACATAATTTAAAAATATTTAAGAAAACTCTTATGTTGCATAGTTTAATATATAATATTTTTGATAAATATATATTTGTATTTATAATTATTAAGTAATTTAACTTTTTATTTATAAAAATGATAATATAATGTAAAATAATTTTTTTATTATTGCCTATGTTATAAAAATTAAATGATTATATAAATTTTTATTGATTGTATATAAAAAAATATTGATACTATGAAATATTATGACATATATAATAAGATTAAAAGATTTTTAAAATATAATATATTAGATAATTTTGGAAATTTTAGCAATTATTCGTTATCTTAACGGCAAACAACACAATTTCGATTTTTTCAGATGCATGCATGTCCGAGCACACTATTATTATGGCAGTTGATCTTATTTGAACTTCAAAATTGAGTATACTTAAGTGAGAGTATTGTTAGGATGAGTGAACACTTTAGAAGTTCTGATGTTGTAGATATTGTTTCATTGCATTCCATTTTCTAATGAAAGCTAATTAAATTTTACATTTTAATGCTGAAAAATTTATAAATGATTTTTTATAATAATATTATCAATTTCAAATAATAACAAATATCTCACATCATGTAATATAATAAAATAATATCTTTAATGTGGTTTAAGATTGAGTAAAATAACTTATATGAATTGTAATAAATTAGAATTTATTTAAGTTTATAATAATATATATATGTTGTTTTAGAATTTTTAAATATAGAAATATTATATCATAGAATATTAGCAATTAAAAATTATATTATTAATGTCAAATACTATTTATATCTATTATCAATATTACATTATATAAATATAATATATTAAAATAATTATATTATTTTTAATTTAACTAATTTTTTAACTTTTAATATGAATAATATAATATTAAATTAACAGTCAAAATATTTTTAAATATTTATAATATTCTAAAATAATAATAATAATATTTTTATATTTTATATTTATATAATATTACATATGACTAATGTTTTATATTTAATAAATATTATAATTTTAATTATTAAGATTTAATTTTTATTTAATTATTTTTCTCATTTTTTTCTCATTATCTTGATATCTCTATGATTATGTCACTTTCTTCTCTATCATATTATAATTCTCTTATTTTACTATTCACTATCTATCTCATTATATTTTTCATTACTTCTCTCTCCCTAATCCTTCATGATTTTCTTTTTTTCTCACTTGCTTTTTTTATTCTCCCTATCTCCTTTATCTTCTTTTTTTTATTTCACTAAATTATCTCTCATTTCTCTCCATAATTGCTTTTTCTTTATTTTGACTTTATCAATCTATGACTTTCTTTCTCTTATTTGAAGATTAGTTATCTTTATCTCTATTATCTCTTTTCAAACACATCAATAAATAATATTTAAGAACTCTCATTTTACAAAGCTTAGAATTGTTAGATTTATGATCTAAATATAGTTTATTATTATTATTTTTTTACATAATTAATTTTTTTATTTATATGAATGATAACATAATGGAAAAAAATCTCATGTATTAATAGTTGCTTTATCAAAACTAATAGTTTTCATGTTTTATTAATTTTATATAAATAAAATATTAATATTGAAAAATATTGTGATTAATATAATAATCATAAATTTTATTCGAAAATCTAAATGTTTGAAATTTAAAAATTTTAGAAATATTTAATTATATTTAAAAAACAATTACGAAAGTACGATATTTTATCTTTTATATACATGTACAACCAAACCAAAATTATAGCTCTACGAGAGAATTAGAATTCCATAGTAAAACATGCCTAGTTGAATGTAGCATTAGGATGGGTGACCTCTTCAGAAATCCTCATGTTGTAAATATTTTTTCATAGAATTTATTTTCCTAATTAATCATAATAAATTTTTACAACATGCTAAATTTTCAAAAAATTATCATAAATAATTATTTGTAATTAGAATTTTAGTAATTTATTTTTAATACTTTATAATACTATTATTAATCTCACATAAGAATAAATATGACACATCGTATAATATAATAAAATAATAGCTTTAATTTTTTAAAAATTTTGAGAAAAACAACTTATATTAATTGTAATAAATTTTAATTAATTTAGGATTATAATAGTATATAAATGCTATGTATAGAATTTTTTAAATATATTAATATTATATTATTAAATATTAATAATCTAAAGTGTTATCATTAACATTAAATATTATTTATTTGTATTGTCTATATTATCTCATACAAAGATAATATATTAAAATAGTTGTTGTATTTATTATTTGATTAACTTTGTTAATTTTAGATATGAATAAAATAATATTAAATTAATAATCAAAATATTCTCTAAATATTTTTAATATTCTAAAATAATAATAAACCTCAAATAGTTTTCATATTTCATTATTATTAAGAATTATATATTATTTGCTTATTATAATTAATAAATATTATAAGTTTAATTATTAGAATTTTATTTTAATTAAATTATTTTTCTCACTTTTTTTCTCTTTATGATAATGTCTCTCATATTCTCACTCTTCTTTCTCACTCATATTATTATTATTTTTATTTTTCTCTTCATTCTTTATCTCCTTATGATTTACTTAGCCTCTTTCTCTCCTTTATTCTTCTATACTTTCGTATTTCTCTCTTTCTCTTTTATTTTTTCATTTATTCTCTTCATATCTTCTATATTCTCTCTTTTTCCTTTTCTTTAATTCATCTCACACCTCTCGCTATTATTATTTTTCTCTTTATTTTTTTATTATTAATTTGCAACTTTCTCTCTCTTAGAGGATAGTTATCTTTATCTCTATCATCCCTTTTTCAACACACAAATTAAAGCTTTTTGATAAATCTCTCATGTTTTATAGTTTAATATTTAATATTTTTTATAAATATATATTTTTTATTTATATTTATTATGTAATTTAATTTTTTATTTAGAAGAATAATAATATAATGTAAAAAAACTTTATGTATTAATGTCTACATTATAAAAAAATAACATTCTATATAATTTTTTACTAATTATATATAAATAAAATATTGATATTATAAAATACTATGACATATATAATAAGCATAAAATATTTTTAAAAAGTGTCTATATTAGATAATTTTGATAATTTTAGAAATTATTCATTATCTTAAAGGGTAATAACACAACATTGATATCTCTTTTAATTTAATAGTCAAGAAATTCTTTAAATACTTTTTATATTTAAAATAATAATAATAATTAAATATTTTTTTGTATTTAATTTTTATTAAATATTATATATGACTAACTTATTATATTTAAAAAACATTATAAGTTTAATAATTAAGATTTAATGATTATTTCATTATTTGTTTCATTTTTTATTTTTCTTAATATCTCTCACTTTCTTCTCTCTCCTATTATTTTTCTCAAATTTTTCTCTTATTTTTCTCTTCACTTTCTATCTCTTTATATCTTTCATGGCCTCTCTCTCCTTTTTTATTCTTTATTTTTTATTTCTCTATCTTTGACTTATTTTTTTATTCTCTTTATCTCTTTTATATTCTCTTTTTTATTTTGTTCTTCATTAAATCATTTGTCATCTATCTTTATCTATTTTTTTCTCTATTTTGCATTTATTAATCTTTCACTTTCTCTCTCTTGTATGGATATATTATGTATTTCTCTATTATCTTTTTTTTAGCTCATCAATTAACAATATTTAAGAAATATTTAATTTCATTGAATTTAATATATAATATTAATTTTTAATATATATTTTATTATTTGCAAGAATTATAACACAATGGAGAAATATCTCAAGTATTACTATATGTTTTATAAAAAATAATAGTTTATCACATTTTTATTTATTTCAAATAAATTAAATATTGATATTAGAAAATATTATGATCAATATAATAAGCATAAATTTTATTCAAAAGTATATACGTTTGGTAATTTAAAAAATTTAAGAAATGTCTCATTATATTTAAAAAATAATCACACAATTATAATATTTTATCTAAAATTATATCATTAATGTTAAATATTATTTATATTTATTATTTAAGTTACATCATATAAAAAATATATTAAAATAATTAAAATCTCTATCATTTAATTAACTTTTTAAGTTTATGTATGAATAAAATAATAAAAAATTACTAGTCATTATATTCTTTAAAAATTTTTAATATTCTAAAAAAATATTAAATCAAAAATATTTTTATAATTTATTATTTAATATTATGTATTATTTACTTATTATATTTAAAAAATATTAAAAGTTTAATTCTTTAAATTTAATTTTTATTAACTTTTTTATTTCTTTGTCATTATCATAACTCTCTAATATTCTCTTTCTTTCTTCTCACTCTTATTATCATTCTTTTATTTATTTTTTCATACTTTATCTCATTATATTTTTCTTGGCCTCTATTTCTCTATCTTTTATCTACTATCTCATTTTTTTCTCTCATTTATTTTTTTATTTATTCTCTCTATCTCTTATATATTCTATCTTTTCTTTTCTTCTTAGTTAAATTATCTCTCATCTCTCTATTATTATTTTTCTCCCTATTTTATTATTATTATCAATTTATGACTTTTCTCTCTTAGAAAATGTTATCTCTATCTCCATCATCATCTTCTTTTTATCACATAAATTAATAATATTTAGAAAACCTTTCTTATTGCATAGTTTAATATTTAATATTATATATATATATATATATATTAATTTAATTTATTATTTATAGAAATGATAATATAATGTAAGAAAATCTTATGTATTAATGTGTCCATTATAAAAAATAATAGTTTATAAAAATTTTTATTTATTTAATATAAATATAATATTGATATTATTAAATATTATGACATATATAAGAAGCATAAACTTTTTTTAAAAAGTGCATATATTAGATAATAGAGAAAATTTTAAAAAATTATCATTATTTTAAAGACTATTAATGAACTTCAAATTTTTCTCTTATACATTCATGTGTTGACCACATTAGTATTATGGCACGAAATCTCATTAGAACTAAAAAGTTAAGAATGCTCAAGTGAGTGTAGTAATTGGATGGGTGACCTCTTAAGAAATCATTATGTTGCACGTTTGTGTCATACTATTCCATTTTCTAATGAATGATAATTAAATGTGAGAAACTATTAATGTTAAAAAATAATAAATTATTTTAATTGTTTATCTATAATTATTATTTTTGTAATTAATTTTTTAATAATCATTTTATTATAATATTATTAATTCCATATAATAATAACTATAACATGTCATATGATATAATAAAATAATAATTTTAATTTAGTTCAATATTAAGACAAAAAAATTTATGAACTATGATAATTTGAATTAATTTTATTTTATAATAGTATATATATACTATAAATAGAATTTTTTAAACATAAAAATATTATATTATAGAATATTAGAATTTTAAAATTATATTATTAATGTTAAATATTTGTTTATATCAGCTATCTATACTACATCATATATATAATATATTAGAATAATTATATTATTTAAAAATTTAATTGATTTTTTTAATTTTAATATGAATAATATAATGTTAAATTAATAGTCAAAATATTCATTAAGTATTTGTTATATTCTAAAATAATAATAGAAACATCATATTTTTTTATTAAATATTATATATGACTAACTTATTATATTTAATAAATAATATAAGTTTAATTATTAAGGTTTAACCTTTATTTAATTATTCTCATATTTTTTCTCTTTATCTTAATATCTCTTATATTCTCTCACTTTCTTATCTTTTATTTTTATTTTATTATTTTTTTCTTCATTTTCTATCTCACATTTTTCATGGCATCTCTCTTCCATTTATTCTTCTCTAATTTCTTGTTTGTTCCTCATTTTAATATTTTAATTCTCTCTATCACTTTTATGTTATCTCCTTTCTTTTCCTCTTCATTCAATTATCTCTCATCTCTCTTTATTATTATTTTTATCTCTATTTTGTTATCAATTTATAACTTTCTCTCTTCTAGAGAATAGTTATCTCTATCTCCATAATCTATTTTTGAACAAATAAATCTATAATATTTAAGAAATCTCTCATATTGCATAGCTTAATATATATTATTTTTTTAAATATAAATTTTTTTATTTATGTTTATTAAGTAATTTAGTTTTTCATTTATAAGAATGATAATATAATATAAGAAAATTTTATATATTAATATTTATGTTATAAAAAATAATAATCTATATAATTATTTATTAATTATATATAAAAAATTGATATAATAAAATATAATGATATATATAATAAGCTTAAAAGTTTTTAAAAGTATATATATTACATAATTTTAAATATTTTTTAAATTTTTTATTATCTTAAAGGCTGACAACACAACTTTGATTTTTTGTCTTATGAATGTATGTGTGACCACATCAAAATTATTGCACTAGATCTTAAAGTGATGTTCATGAAGATGGGTGTGAATTTCTATGAATAAATGTTTTTTTATTAATAAATATTTTAATAAAATATTTATTGTAATTTTTCATAAGGTTTAACAAAAATATAAAAGTGATTTTTTAAAATTTTATTTTATTTTAAAAACATATTAATTTTTATAAAAGTCATGTAACCAAAAAATAAATAATAATTAAAAATATACACAATTGATTTTTAGATGGTTCATCATATAAAACAAGCCAACATCTACCTCTAGCAAACTCCAAGCAAACATAATGCAATATAAACCTTTTACCAAAAGATGGGTATGCTAAACACTCACATCAAAGAGACAAATTAGAAAGGCTATTATGCCTTATAAGGAAATAAATGGGATAAACTACTAAGACCTTACAACGAAATAAAATAGTAATAGACGAAAAACATTTGGACAAAAAATCTAAATCAATATAACCAAAATCTCATTCTTAATGAAATCATTAAAGAGGAAAAAGTATCTTAATTAAATAAAATAAAGATCAAAAAAATTAATAACTTAACTAACTTAAGAAGGAAAAGAATTTCAGGAGTTTGAGGAGTGAATAGCACAACAGCGTGTGGAAGTGAGGATGAGAATGAGTGGCTAACAGCTTAAATATTTTTCCATTAGATCACACAAAAATTTCTCTTATATTTTTCATACAAAAATCTCCTATATTTAAGCAATTTGTAGTGGCTAAAGGCACTTACCAAACACCCAATTTAGCAGTTTCAATTTTTACAGCATTCATAATATTTTAATTTAAGAAATAAAGAAATTAAAATTTTTAATGGCTCAAAATAACAGCTAAAATAGTCAATACATAGGAACGGTTTGATTGAAATGCTCCAAAATCATTTGATTGCAAAAACATAGTAATCAAATGGATGCAATCAAATATGTGCCTTTAGAATATGAAATTTATCTCAACAGTTAGATTTGATAATCAAACTGATGAGAGTATTTAACATTTCGAGCGAATGAAATATGAATTATGTGATCGAGAAATTAGACAATGAAATGGCTTGATAGAATTATTAATTTTGAAAAATATGATTACTCCAAACAAGATTTTCTTTATGGGATTTAATATTTGTGTATCTTCTTCTTTTAGTTCTCCCATGAATATGAGTATTGACAACTTAAAATCTAAGAATTTACTTAAACAAATTTATTTGAAATATTTTAGGTTTATTACGTTGAACAATACAATAGATCTAATTAGAACTCCAAAGTTAAGCATGTTTGGGTGAGAGTAGTATTGGGATGGGATGACCTCTTGAGAAGTCCTTGTGTTGCATATATCTTTTCATAGCATTTCTTTTTCTAATGAATGATAATTAAATTTTACATGTTATTCTAAAAAAATAAATTATTATAAATTTTTTTGTAATTAAAATTTATGTAATTAATTTTTAATAATTACTTTTTATATTATTATAAATCTCATATAATATTAAGTATGGCACATCATATGATATAATAAAATAATAATTTTAATTTAGTTTAAAATTAAGAAAAATAACTTATATTAACTATTTCAATTAATTTATTTTTATAATAATATATATAATGTTTATTAAATTTTTAAATACAGTAAAATTAAGTTATTGAATATTAATAATCTAAATTTATATCATAAATGTTCAATATTATTTATATTTATTATCTATGTTGCATCATATAAATATAATATGGAATATTTATAATATTTTTTATTTAATTATCATTTTTAATTTTTGGTATGAATAAAATAATATAAAGTTAATAGTCAAAATATTTCTTGAATTTTTTAAATATTCTAAAATAATAATAAACCTCAAATAGTTTTTATATTTTATTATTTTTAAATATTATATGTTATTTACTCATTATATTTAACAAAATTTATAAGTTTAATTATTAAAATTTAATTTATTAAATTATTGTTTATAGCTTTTTTATCATAATGTCTCTTATATTCTCTCTATTCCTTTTCAGTCCTATTTTAATTGTTTTCTTTATCTTTTCAATTTTTATCATTTCATATTCTCCTTGGCATCTCTCTCTTCAATTTTTATCTACTTTTTTATTTCTCTTTTTTTATTTTTTTATTTATTCTCTCTATCTTTTTTATGTTCTTCTTTTTTTCTTCATTAAATTATGTCTTATCTTTCTTTACTATTATTTTCTCTCTATTTTCTATTATCAATTTATTATTTTCTCGATCTCTAAGAGAATAATTATCTTTGCTCCATTATCTCTCTTTTTTAACACATAAATTATAAGTATTTAGAAAACCACTTATATTATGTAATAAAATATATACTATTTTTTATAAATATATTTTTTTTATTTATCTTTATTAAGTAATTTAATTTCTAATTTATAAGAATGATAACATAATTTAAGAAAATCTTATGTATTAATATCTACGTGATAAAAAATAATGATCTATATAATTTTTTATTAATTATATATAAATACAATATTTGATGATATAAAATATTATGACATATAATAAGCATAAAATATTTTTAAAAATTACATATAATAGATAATTTAGAAAATTTTAAAAATTGTTAAATCTTAATAGTGAACAACTCAATTTCAATTTTTTGACTTATACAATATACTAATAACACCTACATTATGGCATTAAATCTTATTAGAACTCCAAAGTTAAGTATGCTTGGGTGAGAGTAGTATTGGGATTTATGACCTCTTGAGAAGTCTTCATGCTGGAGATAAGTTTTCATAGTATTCTATTTTTTAATGAATGAAAATTAATTTTTACGAGTTGATAATAAAAAATTAAATTCTTATAAATGATTAATTATAATTACAAATTTTGTAATTAAATTTTAATAATTAGTTTATAACAATATTGTTAAATTTATATAAAATAAATATGATACATCATATGATATAATAAAATAACAATTCTAATTTTGTTCAATATTAAGTAAAATAACTTATAAGAATTATCAAAAATTAGAACTAATTTATGTTTATATTAGTATAAATATACTATGTATACAATTTTTCAAATAATTTTCCAATAACTTAATATTATTTTTATTAATTATAAATGTAATACATTAAAATAATTAAATTATTTGTAAATTTAATAATATAATTTTTTATAATTTATAATAGTATATATATGTTGTGTATATTATAATTAAATTATATTTATAATAGTATATATACACTATGTATAAAATTTTTTAAATATAGTAATATTATATTGTTTAATATTAATAATCAAAAATTATACCACTAATGTTAAATATTAATTTATATTTATTATCGATGTTACACCATATAAAGATAGTATATATATCCTGTGTATATAATTATTTGTAAATTTAATTAATTTTTCTAATTAGAATATAAAAAATATAATATTAAATTATTAGTCAAAATATTCTTTAAAAAAATTATTTTAAAATAAATCAAAATCAATTATTTTCATAATTTATTTCTTAAAATATTATATATTACTTCTTATTATATTTAATAAATATAATAAGCTTAATTATTAAGATTTAATTTTTATTTAATTATTTTTCTCATTTTTTCTCTTTATCTCAATATCTCTTATTTTCTCACTTTTTTCTCTCTCTTATTATCATTCTTTTATTTTTTTCTTCGCACTTAATCTCCTTATATTTTCCATGACCTCTTTCTTTTATCTTTCTCTTTTTTTAATATCTTTTACATATTTAATTATTCTCTTTATCTTCTCTATATTCTCTCTTTTTTTCAATAAATGTTCTCTCATCACTAAATATAATTATTATTTTTTATTTAGCTCTTATTATTTTTTAACATTCTCTTTTTTTTATAGATTAGTTATCTCTATCTCTATTAACCCATTTCTAACCTATTAGTTAATAATATTTAGGAAATCTCTCATTTTATAAAGTTTAATATATAATATTTATGATAAACATATATTTTATTATTTATATTTATTACATAATTTAATTTTTTTATTTATAAGAATGGTAACAAAATGGAAAAATATCTCATGTATTAGTATCTACTTTAAAAAATAATAGTTTATATTATTTTTTAATTCATTTTATATAAATAAAATATTGATAATATATAATATTATGACATATATAACAAGCATAAATTTTATTCAAAAGTTTATATGTTTAATAATTTAAAAAATTTTAGAAATCTTTCATTATATTTAAATAAATACTCACACAATTATGATATTTTTTCATTTCAACGCAAGTATGACCACATCAGTAATATAGCACTGGAACTCTAAAGTTAAGTATTTTTAGGCAAAAGTAGTATTGGGATGAGTGACCTCTTGAGAACTTCTTGAGGTGCACAATTATTTCATAGTATTCTATTTTCTAATGAATAATAATTAATGATTACATGTTAAAGTTAAAAAAATCTTGTAAATGATTGTTTATAATTTAAAATTTTATAATTAAATTTTAATAATCACTTTATAACAATATGCTCAATTTCATATAATAATCAATATGGCACATCATATGATATAATAAAATAATAACTTCAATTTAGTTCAATAATGAGCAAAATCGTTTATATGAATAATAATAAATTAGAATTAATTTATGCTTATATTATTATATATATGATATATATAGAATTTTTTAAATATAAAAATATTATAGTATAGAATATTAGAAATCTAAAATTATATTATTATAATTTAGTATTATTCTCATTTGTTATCTATATTACATCAAATAAATATAATATATTAGAATAATTATATTATTTTTAATTTAACTAGTTTTTTATTTTTAATGTAAATTATAAAATAATAAAGTAATATTAAAAATATTTTATAAATATTTGTAATTTTATAAAATAAAAATAAATATTTTTAATATTTTATTTTTATTAAATATTATATATGACTAAGATATTCAATTTTATAAATATTACAAATTTAATTACTAATATTTAACTTTTATTTAATTATTCTTCTTATAGTTTCCTTTTTATCTCAATATCTCTTAATAAAAAATAAATAAAAAATTATAATTAATTTATTTTTATAATAGTATATACATATTATCTATAAAATGTTAAAAATATAAAAATATTATATTATAGAATATTAGAAATCTAATATTATATTATTAATTTTAAATATTATTTATTTATTTTACAACATATAAATAATATATATTAGAATAATTATATTATTTTTAAATTAATTATCTCAATATCTCTCATATTCTCTCATTTTGTTCTTTCTTATTATCATTCTCTTATTTCTCTCTTTACTTTTTATTTCTTTGTATTTTTCATAGCCTCTCTCCTTTATCCTTTGTTATTTTCTTATTTCTCTCTCATTTATTTGTTTATTTATTCTCTTTATCTCTTCTATGTTTTCTCTTTTTTTCATCTTTATTAAATCGTCTCTCATCACTTTTTATAATAATATTTTTCTTTATTTTGTTCTTATTAATTTTTTATTTTCTCTTTCTATTTTGTAGATTACTTATCTCTATATCTATTATCTTTTTTCTAACCATCAATTAATAATATTTAAGAAATTTCTCAAGTTATAAAGTTTAACATATAATGTTTATGATTACTATATTTTTTTTATATATTTATTGTACAATTGATTTTTATATTAATAAAATGACAAAATAATTAAAATAAATCTCATGTATTAATGTCAATTTTATCAAAATAATATTTTAAGTTATCTTTATTTATTTTATATAAACAAAATATTAATATTAAAAAATATTTTCACTAATATAATGAGCATAAAGTTTATTAAAAAAATTGTATATAATTGATAATTTGGAAAATTTTTGAAATAATTCTTAATATTTAAAAGATAATCACATAAGTATGATATTATTTCTTTTGTATGTTTGTGCGACCACACCAGTATTACAACACTCTATCTTATTAAACTTCAAAGTTAAGAGTGCTTAAGCAACAGTAGTATTGCTATTGGTATCCTCTTAAGTAATCCTTATGTTACACATATGATTTCATAGCATTTCTACTTATAATAAATGTTAACTTATTTTTATAATAATTTTATTTTAAAAAATAAATTATTATAAATGATAGTTTATAATTAGAATTTTTGTACTTAATTTTTAATAATAACTTTATAACATTATTATTAATTTCACAAAATAAGAAATATGATACATCTTATGATATAATATAATATTAGCTTTAGTTTTGTCTGATATTTAGTTAAAAAACTTATATTAATTGTAATAAATTTTAATTTATTTATTTCTATAATAGTACATATATGATGTGTATAAAATTTTTTAAATATAGTAATATTATGTTGTTTAATATTAACAATCCAAAATTATACCACTAATGTTAAATATTATTTATATTTATTTTCAATGTCACATCATATAAAGTCAATATTAAATTAATAGTCAAAATATTCTCTAAATATTTTTAATATTTAAAAATAATAATAAATTTTTAATAGTTTTTATATTTTATTACTATTAAATATTATATATAATTTACTTATCATATTTAATAAATATTATAAATTTAATTATCAAAATTTAATTTTATTAAATTATTTTTCACTTTGTTCTCTTTATCATAAAGTCTATCATATTCCCTCTTTCTTCATAATTTTATTATTTATTTTTTATTTGTCTCTTTATTCTTTATATTTTTATATTATTCTATCTCTCTTATTTATTATTCTCTACTTTCTATTTCTCTCTCTATTTTACTTATTTATTTATTCTCTCTATCTCTTCTATATACTCTATTTTCTTTTTCTCTTCATTAAATCATCTCTCATCTCTCTTTATTATTATTATTCTCTTTATTTTTCTATTATCAATTTGTAACTTGCTCTCTTTTAGAAAATTATTATCTTTATATCCAATATCTCTTTTTTCAACACATTAATTAACAATATTTTAAAAATCTCTTTTGTTGCATAGTTTATAAATACTATTTTTGATAAATATATATTTATTTTTAAATTTATTAAGTAATTTAATTTTTTATTTATAGGAATAATAATACAATGTGAGGAAATCTTATATATTAAAGTCTTTGTTATAAAAAATAATAATTTGTATATGTTTTTATTAATTATATATAAATAAAAAAATTAATAATATAAAATATTATGACATATTTAATAAGCATAAAATGTTTTTAAATGTGCATATATTACATAATATAGAAATTTTTAGAATTTGTTTATTATCTGGAAGGCTAAGAATACAAGTTGAATTTTTTTCCATTTGAATGCTTGTGTGAACATACTAGCATTATGAAATTTGATCTTATTAGAACTCCAATGTTAACTATACTTGGGTGAGAGTAGTATTGGGATAGGTTATCTCTTGAGAAGTCATCATCTTGCACATAGTTTTTCATAGTATTCTATTTTCTAATGAATGACAATTACTTTTTACAAAATATTAATATTAAAAAAATAAATTCTAATAAATGATAGTTTATAATTACAATTTTGTAATCAAATTTTAATTATAATTTATAACAAAATTATTAATATAATATAATAGTAAATATGACACATCATATGATATAAAAAATAATAATGATAATTTGGTTTAATATTGAGTAAAATAACTTATATGAATTATAATAAATTAGAATTAATTTATTTTTATAATACTATATATATGCTATGTATAGAATTGTTTAAATATAAAAATATTATATTATAGAATGTTAGAAATTTAGAATTATATTATTGATGATAAATATTATTTATATTAATTATTTATATTATATCATACAAATATAATATATTAGAGTAATTATATTATTTATAAATTTACTTGATTTTGTAATTTTAATATGAGTTATATAATATTGAATTAATAGTCAAAATATTACTTAAATATTTGTTATATTCTTAAATAATAATAAAAATTAAATAATTTTTTATTTTTATTAACTATTATATGTGACTAATTTTTTATATGTAATAAATATTATAAGTTTAATTATTAATGGTTAATTTTTATGTAATTATTTCTCTTTTTTTATCTCAATATATTTGATATTCTCTCACTTTTTTATCCCTTTTATTATCATTTGCTTATTTTTTCTTTACTTTCTATCTTTTTATATTTTTATTGGCCTTTCTCTCCTTTATCCTTCATTATGTTTTTGTATCTCTATTTTACTTATTTATTTATTCTTTTTATCTTCTCTATATTCTCTTTTTTCTTTTCTTTTCATTAAATTATCTCTTATCTCTCTTTATAATTATTATTTTTACTATTTTTCTCTTATTATAATTTGATTTTCCCTCTCTTTTTTCTAAATTAGTTCTCTTTTCTCCATAATTAAAAGAATAATAATACAAATAAGATATTTTTTCTTTTATATGCGTTTGCAATCACCTCATCATTATAGCCTTAGATCTCATATGAACTCCAAAGTTCACCATGCTTGGATGAGAGTAGTATTGGGATTAGTGATCTCTTAAGAAATCCTCATATTATAAATAATTTTTAAAAGAATTTCTTTTTTTAATAAATAATAATTATCGTTTATATGTTAATTTTAAAAAAATAAATTATTATAAACACTTACTTGTATTTAGAATTTTAGTAATTAAATTTTAATTACAACTTTATAACATTATTATTAATTTCACATAATAATAAATACGGTACACCACATGACATAATAAAATAATAATTTTAATTAAGTTTAAAATTAAGAAAAATAAATTTTATTAATTTTAATAAATTATAATTTATTTATGTTTATAATAATATATATATTATGAACAGAATTTCTTAAATATAATAATATTAAGTTATTGAATATTAAATAATATTTATATTTATTATTTGCAAAGATAATATATTAAAATAATCATAACATTGATTTTTTAATTAACTTTTTAAATTTTAGATATGAAAAAAATATTTAATTAATAGTCAAAATATTCTCAAAATATTTTTAAATTCTAAAGAAATTATAAATTACAAATACTTTTTATATTTTATTATTATTAAAAGTTATATATTATTTTCTTATTATATTAAATAAATATTATAAGTTTAGTTATTAAAATTAATTTTTTTTCTTATTTTTTTCTTTATCATAATGTTTCTCATATTCTCTCCCTTTCTTATCACTCTTATTATAATTCTTTTATTTATTTTTTATTTTTTATATCCTTATATTCTACTTAGTCTCTTGCACTTTTTTATCCTTCTCTACTTTCTCATCTCTCTTTCACTCTCTCTTTTACTTTTTTATTTATTCTCTCTATCTCTTCTATATTCTCTCTTTCTTTTCTCTTTTTTAAATCATCTCACATCTCACTGTTATTTTTTCACTCTATTTTCCTATTATCAATTTATGACTTTCTCTCTCTCAAGAGATTGGTTATCTTTGTCTCCATCATCTATTTTTCAACACATAAATTAAAAATTCTTAAGAAAACTTTTATTATATAGTTTAATATATAATATTTTTTATAAATATATATCTTTTATTTATATTTATTAAGAATTTTAATTTCTTATTTATATTAATGATATTATAATATAAGAAAATTTCATGTATTAATATCTATATTATAAAAAATAGCATTATATGTTATTTTTTTATTAATTAAATATAAATACAATATTAATATTATAAATTAATATAACATATATAATAATTATAAAATATTTTTAAAATATATATATGTTAGATAATTTTAAAAATTTTAGAAATTGTTCATTATCTTGAAGGCTAACAACACAATTTTGATTTTTTTGTCTTATTCATCAATGTGCAACCAAAACTAATATTATGGCGATGGATCGCAATAGAACTGCAAAGTTAAATGTGCTAAGGTGAAACTAGTGTTCAGATGTGTGACCTCTCGAGAAGTCTTTGAGTTGCATACATTTTCATAGCATTCTATTTTCTAATGAATGGTAATTAATTTTTACATATTAATGCTAAAAAATAAACTCTTATAAATAATAATTTATGGTTACTATTTTTGTAATTAAATTTTAATAATCACTTTTTAATAATATTATTAATTAGAATTTTATTAATAAATTTTTAATTGTAATTTTATTAGATTAATTGTATTATTTATTATTAAACTAACTTTTTTAATTTTAGTTATGAAGAAGATAATATTAAATTAATAGTCAAAATATTCTTTAAATATTTTTTAATATTTAAAAATAATAATAAACCTTAAATAGTTTTTATATTTTATTACAATTAATTACTATATAAGATTTACTTACTATATTTAATAAATAATATAATTTTAATTATTGAAATTTAATTTTTATTAAATTATCTTTCTCACTTTTTTCTCTTTATCAGGATGTCTCTCATATTCTCTCTTTTCCTTCTAACAATTATCATTATTCTTTTATTTATCTATTCATTATTTATCTCTTTATATTCTTCTTTACTTTTTTCTCTTTTATCCTTCTCTACTTTCTCATTTCTCTCTCTCTTTTACTTTTTTTATTATCTTCTCTATCTCTTTTGCATTCTCTTTTTTTTCTTCTTTAAATCTTCTCTCATCTCTCTCTAGTTTTATTTTTCTCTATATTTTTCTATCATTTATTTGTGACTTTTCTCTTCTTTATAGAATAGTTATCTCTATCTCTATCATCTCTTTTTAAATACTTAAATTAAAAATATTTAAGAAATCTCTTATATTGTATAGTTTAATATATAATATTTTTGATAAATAAATATATTTTTATTTATATTTTTAAGTACTTTAATTTCTTATTTATAGTAATGATAATATAATGTATGAAAATCTTATGTATTAATATCTATGTTATAAAAAATAATAGTCCATATAACTTTTTATTAATTATATATAAATATAATTTTTAGATTATAAAATATTATGACATGTAAATAAGTATAAGTATTTTTAAAAAGTAAATATATTAGATAATTTAGAAAATTATCGAAATTTTTTCATAATCTTAAAGGCAAACAGGACAACAATTTGTTTTCATATGCATGCATGTGTGACCACATTAGCACTATGGTAGTATATCTTATTAGAACTCTAAAATTAAGTATGCTTGGGTAAGAGTAGTATTAGGATGGATGACTACATTAGAAATTCTCATGTTCCATATGTTTTTTTCAACACATTCCATTTTGTTAATGAATCAAAATTAATTTTTACAACGTATTAATGTTAAGAAAAAATAAATCATAATAATTGTTTATTTATAATTACTATCTTTGTAATTTATTTTTAATAATAACTTAATAACATCATTATCAATTTCATATTATAATAAGTATCTCATATCACATGATATAATAAAATAATAACTTTAATTTAGTTCAATATTGAGTAAAATAACTTATATGAATTATAATAAATTAAAATTTATTTATGTTTATAATAGTACATATATGTTGTGTATAGAATTGTTTTAAATATAAAAATATTAAATTATAAAATTTTAGAAATCAAAAATGACATCATTAATGTCAAATACTATTTATATCTATAATAAAGATTAAATCATATAAATATAATATAATAGAATATTTATATTATTTTTTGATTTATTTATTTTTTAAAATTTAAATGAATAATATAATATTAAATTAATTGTCAAAATATTCTTTAAATATTTGTAATATTTAAAAAATAATAACGATAATCAAATAAGTATTATATTTTATATTTATATAATATTATATATGATTAATATTTTATATTTAATAAATATTATATGTTTAATTATTAAGATTTAACTTTTGTTTAATTATTTCTTATATTTTCTCTTTATCTTAATATCTCTAAGATTCTCTCACTTTCTTTGCTCTCCTAATATCATTCACTTATTTTACACATCACTCTCTATCTCAATATATTTGAAGGCTTCTCTCTCCACTTTATTCTCTCTATCTTTTTTATGTTTTATTTTTTTCTTTTTTCTTAATTAAATCATGTCTCATCTCTCCCTTTAACTATTCTTTTTCTTTATTTTGCTCTTATTAATTTTTTATTTTCTCTTTATTTTAAACATCAGTTATCTCCATCTTTATTATCTTTTTTCTAACCCATCAATTAATAATATTTAAGAAATCTCTTATTTCATAAATTTTAATATATAATATTTATGATCAATATATATTTTATGATTTATACTTATTACTTAATTTAATTTTTTAATTATAAGTATGATAACATAATGGATGTAAATCTCATTTATTATTATCTATTTTATCAAAAATAATACTTTATATTATTTTTATTCATTTTATATAAATAAAATATTGATATTAAAAAATATTATGCCAATATAATTAGAATAAATTTTATTCAAAAGTGTATATGCTTGATAATTTAGAAAATTTAGAAATCCTTCACAATATTTAAAAAATAGTGACATAATAATAATATTTTTTCCTTTGTATGCATGTGCTACCACAATAGCATTATGGTACTGCATTTCATTAGAACTCTATAATTAAGACTACCTGGGGGAGAGTAGTAATGAGATGGGTGGCTTCTTGACAAGTCATCATCTTGCACATATTTTTTCGTAATATCTCTTTTGTAAAGGTAAGATAATTAATTATAAATTATGTTAATTTTAAAAAATAAAATTATTATAAATGACTATTTGTAATTAGAATTTTAGTATTTTATTTTTAATAATTTATAACATTATTATTAATTTCGTATAATAATAAATATTACACATCATTTGATATAAAAATAATAGCTTTACTTTAGTTTAATATTGAGAAAATAATTTATACTTATTATAAAAAAAATTCTAATTATTTTATCCTTATAATAGTTTTTCTATTTATATGGTTGTATATGATTTTTTAAATATAAAAATATTTGGTTTTTGAATATTGAAAATTTTAATTTATCTCATTAATGTTAAATGCTATTTTTATTTATCATCTATAATATGTCGTATAAAGATAATATATTAGAATAATTATAATATTTATTAATTAATTAACATTTTTTTAATTTAAGTTATGAAAAAAATAAATTTAAATTAAAATTGAAATTTTTCTCTAAATATTTTTAATATTCTAAAATAATAATAAACGTTAAATAGTTTTTATATTTTATTATTATAAAATATTATATATGATTTCCTTGTTATATTTAATAAATTTTCTAGTTTTAATTATTAAAGTTAAATTTGTATTAAATTATTTTTCTCATTTTTTTATCATAATGTCTCTCATATTTTCTCTTTTTCTTCTCACTCATATTATCTTTCTTTTATTTGTGTCTTTAATCTTAATCTTTTTATATTTTTCTTTGCATCACTCTTTCTCATCTATCCCTCTCTACTTTTTAATTTCTCTCTCTTTTATTATTTTATTTATTCTCTTTATCTCTCTTATGTTCTCTCTTTTTTTGTTTTTGTTAAGTCATATTTTATGTCTCCATTGTTATTTTATTCTTTATTTTTCTATTATTAATTTGTGATTTTCACACTCTTAAAAAATAATTATCTCTATCTCCATCATCTCTTTTCCAACACAAATCAATAATATTTAAAAAATCTATCATGTTGTATAGTTTAATATATAATATTTTTTATAATTGTTTTTTATTTTTTTAGTTATTAAGTAATTTAATTTTTTTATTTATAATAATGATATTATAGTGTAAGAAAATCTAATGTATTAACATCTATATTATTAAAAATAATATAAAAACATATATATAAATAAAATATTATGACACATATAGTAAGCATAAAATGTTTTTAAAAAGTGCATATATTAGATAATATAAAAATTTAAAAATATTTATTATTTTTAAGGCTAACAATATAATTTCAATTTTTTCATATTATTGAATGTACCACCACACCAACATTATGGGTTTAACAACTCTAACATTATGGCATTAGATTTTATTAAAACTTCAAAGTTAAGCTTGCTTTTGCAAACGCACTATTGTGATGGTTAACATCTTGAGAAGTCTTCATGTTGTACATATTTTTCATAGCATTCTAATTTCTAATGAATCATAATTAATTTTTACAACATGTTAATGTTAAAAAAAATAATTTCTTATAAATGATTATTTATAATTACAATTTTGTAATTAACTTTTAATAATAATGTTAAAATAATATTGTCAATTATATATAATATAAAATATAAAACATCATATGATATAATAAAATAATAATAATAGTTTAGTTAAATATTAAACAAAATAACTTATATGAATTATAATAAAGTAAAATTAATTTATATTTACAATAGTTTATATATGCTATGTATATAATGTTTTAAATATGAAATTATTATATGATAGAATATTGTAATATAAATTTATATTAATAATATTAAATAGTATTTATATTAACCATCTATATTATTTCATCTAAATATAATATTTTAAAATAATTATAATACTTATAAATTCAAATTATTTTTTAATTTTAATATGAAAAATATAATATTGAATTAATATTTAAAATCTTATTTAAATATTTTTATATTCTAAAATAATAATAAATATAAAAATAATTTAATTAAATATTATATATGGCTAACTTGCTATATTTAATTATTAGGATTTAACTTTTATTTAATTATTTCTCTTATTTTTTTATCTTAATATCTCTCACATTCTTTTACTTTTTTCTATTTTATTATCATTCACTTATTTTTCTTTTTACTCCCTATCTCTCCTTTATCCTTTTTTATTTTCTTATTTCTTTTTTAATTATTTATTTATTCTCTTTATCTTTTCTATATTCTCTTTTTTCTTTTTTCATTAAATAATCTCTCATCTCTCTTTATAAGTATTATTTTCTCTATTTTGCTCTTTTTAATTAACTTTCTTACTCTCTTTTTGTAGATTACTAATATTTATCTCTATTATCTCTTTTCTAGTCCATCAATTAATAATATTTCAAAATTTTCTTATTTTATAAAGTTTAATATATATATATATATATAATATTACACTATATCTTGATAAACTCTAAAGTTAAGCATGCTTAGGCTAGCCTAGTATTGGGATTGGTGGCCTTTTGAGAAGTTCTCGTGTTGCAAATATTTTTTTAATAGCATTTTTTCCTAAATATTTAATTTTTACAAGTTAACAATAAAAGAAATAAATTATTAAAAATGATTATTTGTAATTTGAAGTTTAGTAAATAATTTTTAATATTAACCTTATAACATTATTATTAATTTCATATAATAATAAATATTATACATCATAAGATATAATAAAAATAACCATAATTTAGTTTAATATTGAGCTAAATAACTAATTTTTACAATAATATGTATAATAAATTATAATTAATTTATATTTAGAAGATATATTTGTTGTCTATAAACTTTTTTTAAAGATAGTAATATTATGTTACTAAATATTAACAATATAAAATTATCTCATCAAACTTAAATATTATTTTTATTTATTATCTATGTTACACAATATAAAGATAATATATTAGAATAATTATAATATTTTTATTTAATTAAATTTGTTAATTTTATTTATGAAGAAGATAATATTTAATTAATAATAAAAATATTATTTAAATATTTTTATATTCTAAAATTATAATAAACCTCAAATAGTCTATATATTTTATTATTATTAAATATTATATATGATTTAGTTTTTATATTTAATAAATATTATAACTTTAATTATTAAAATTAATTTTTATTAATTTATTTTTCTCACTTTTTTCTTTTTACCATAATTTCTCAAATTTTCTATTTTCTTTTTAACTCTTATTATTATTTTTATTTGTCTTTTTGTTCTTTATTTCTTTATATTTTTCTTGGCCTCTCTTCTCTATGCTTTTCTATTTTTTTAATTCTTTCTCTATCTCTTATTTACTTTTTATTTATCCTTTCCATGTCTTCTATGTTCTCTTTTTTGTTTTTCTTTGTTAAATCTTTTGTCATCTCTCTTTATTGTTATTTTTCTCTTTATATTATTATTATCAATTTATGACTTTCTTTCTCTTTTAAAGAATAATTATCTCTATCACAATCATCTTTTTTTGACATATAAATTAAAACTATTTAAGAAATCTCTTATATTATATAGTTAATATATAATATTATATATATATATATATATATATATATATATATTTATGTATATTATTATCTACATCATAAAAATAATAGTCTATATAACCTTTTATTAACTATATATAAAGAAATTATTTATATTATAAAATTTTATGGCCTATATAATAAGCATAAAAGAAAGAGAAATTATTTATGTTATCATTTTATAGATATGGAATTAAATTACAAAATAAATATAAATGATAGAATATATATTTAACATAAATATTATATGTTAAAGTTTACAACATAAGATATTATTAGATATTTTTAGTTGATTGACTCAAAAAGGGATAATAGAGATAGAGAATTATCCTACAAAAGAAAGAGAAAATCAGGGTTTGATAATGGAAAAATAGAGAGAAAAATAATAATAAAGAAAGATGAGAGATGATTTAATAAAATTGATAATAATATTATAAAATTATTTTTAATAATTAATTATTAAAATTATTAATTATAAACTATCATTTATAATAATTTAATTTTTATATTAACATGTTATTAAAATCAATTATCATTCATTAAAAAAAAGAATACAATTAAACAATTTGTAGAATATTAAAACTTCTCAACAAGTCACCCATCCCAAGATTACTCTCACCCAAACGTGCCAAACTTTTGAGTTCTAATAAGATCTAGCACTATAAATCTAGTGTTGTTCCACATGTACATAAAAAATAAAAAATCGTAGTTATGTGAGTATTGTCTTGAGGAAATTAAACCATTTTTAATTTTTTTTTAAAATTATCAAACATATATGTTAGGTCACCCTTATGTTTAATGAGTCAAGCCTTAAATGTTTAACCTTTTATTCTAATGGGCTTATTTAATGTAAAATATGTCTACATGTGAAGAATAAGCTAGATAATTTCAACATGATAAACTATTAGTTTTTAAAGCTCCATGGAGTGTTTAATAAGCTTTAAGGATTGAAGATAAGTGTATCAACTTTAATATGAGTTTTATTTTACTATGAAATGGAATATTAGTTTTTTGTTTTTCAAACACTCTCCTTTTATATCAATTTCAAATCATATTCATGCATTTAATTATTTAATCATATTATTGATTTAGCAAATCAATTGGATTCAATTTTCTAATCTTTTAATTCTTCTCATGATTCAAATCTTACTTAATTGATTTAAGTAACATGATTTTTTTAAATCATTCTTTCTTGGTTATATCATACTTTTGTATTTTTGCCAAAGTTTATGTTAGTTTGATTACTAAATCTTTGATTATATCAAGAAAATAAATCTATTAAAATTTTCATAATTAAATAAATAAAATATTTAATGCAACATCCTAAGCTATGCCAAAATGCAAATGTCTCGGTTAGAGCTTCAGCCCAAGAATTGAGTCAGGAAAAAAGTCAAAACTAGATCGAGTTGACCCGTTTTAGTTTACGACAAATTCCTTAATTTGATGGGATTAGCCGTTGGATCGAACCATGCAGTATTCAAATCAAAAAATATTATGGATCAGGTTGGACCCTAATAAACCTATATGTTATGAGTATGCCTAGTTGATTAAATATTGAGTGAATAAGCCCCAATTATGCTCACAAGTTATACCCAAGTGAATGCTTACAAAGATCAAATAAGCTTCTTTTCCTACAATATATAACTATGTCCCTTGTGACTGTCTCCATCAAAATTCGATAGTGCTCAACACCGTCCGATCGTGCTTTCTCATGATCACATTATAGAATCACCTTTGCCTTCAAATAGTGGTCTTAATCAATCCAACCATCCATTTTATAAGTTAATCAAATGGTTATTAGTTCATCCACTATATCTGATTGATCCATTTAATAGTCATGATCTCGTCTGACTTCATTAGATGACTTTGTATTTCTACTTTTTAAAATTATATATCCTTGATCTGATGATCCATATCTCTCTTCTTTGATCTTAAATTCTAGTTCTAATCCCAATTTTATCATTGAATCCTACATTCTATATCTAATCCTAATTTCTATAAATACATAACCATTATGAATAAAATATCTAATAAACATGAATACAATTTTAACATCATAAAGAAGGGTTACATCATATTCTACTAATATAAATTTTCTCTAACAATATCTATGGCTTACGAATACTTGAAATTCTAAATTCTTTCATCTAAGCTTAATTCTTTTAAGCTTTCATTCTCTCAATTCTCTTCAAAATTTTGAGATGCTAATACTGTTTTACATTCATCAGTAACAAAAAAAAATTTGTAAGTTTTTTATCAGAAATTTCTTTCCTGCTATATTTTTTTCTTTTAGGTTAACAACCCAACATTTGTTAAGGTCTAAGTTCTATTAAATCTCATAAAAAATTAAGTTAGGGTTAAGTTCGAAAAAGCCTAGGTTATAGTTCAACCCATAAAACTAGTAGGTTAAAGGTGAATCATAAGGAAAAACTTAATGTTATAATTGTTTCTAGTAGACTTTTTCTTAACCTTTTTTCAAGGGTGGACGTAAGTTCTACTTTGAACCAAACACTCTAAAACTTTTGGTGTATCATTTGAACTTTTATTTTTATTATAAAAATTATGAATTAATATATTTAAAAAAAATTATAGAGAAAAAACTTTTTTTATAATGAATATTTGAAAAATAAATACAATCTAAAGTTTACAAAAAAAAAATTTAAAATCATAATTCACCCTCATCTTGTGAGATTTGTACACTGGTTTTCACAACAATATGCACTTATCAAAAAGATGCTTAGTAAATATGTCATAATATATTCTACTATCAATATTTTATTTATATAAAATTAAAACAAACTTATACAAACTATTATTTTTGATAACATAGACATTAATATATAAGATTCTCTTTTATTATGTTATCATTCTTATAAATAAAAATTAAAATATGTTAAAAAAATAATAAAATATATATTTATCATAAACATTATATGTTAAATAATACAACATAAGAGATTTCTTAAATATTCTTTATTGTTGGGACACAAAAATGATAATAAAGATAGAGATAAGTATTCTATAAGAAAGAGAGACAGACATGGATTGATAAGAGAAAAGTAAATAAGGAAATATTAATAAAGTGAGATCAAAAAAATTTAATAAAGAGACAAAAAAGAGAGAACATAGAGGAGATAGAGAGAATAAATAAATAAGTAAAAAAAATAAAAAAATGATAAAATTTAGAAATATAGAGGAGAGAGAAACTAAGAAAAACATTAGGAGATAAAGAATAAAGAGACAAATAAAGAATGATAATAAGAGAGAGAAGAAAGTGAGAGAATAAAAGAGGCATTGACATAAAGAGAAAAAAACAAGATATAATTAAACAAAAATTAAATCTTGATAATTAAACTTATAATATTTATTAAATATAATAAGTTAATCATATATAATATTTAATAATAATAAAATGTAAAAACTATTTTAGGTTTATTATTATTTTATAATATTTTCAATATTTAAGGAGTATTTTGATCATTATTTTAATATAATTTTAATCATACTTAATATTAAAATATTTTATTAAATAATAAATAATATAATTATTGAGATATATTGTCTTTATATAACATAATATAGGAAATAAATATAAAAAATATTCAACATTAATGATATAATTTTAGATTTCTAATATTTTATAATATAATATTACTATATTTAAAAAAATCTATACAAAATATATATATATAATATATATATTATAAATTTCAATTAATTCTATTTTATTAATAATTGATGTGTGTTATTTTATTTCATATTAAACTTTATTAAACTCTTTATTTTATTATATCATAATATGCACTTTTTTTATTATAATATAAATTTTATTATAATATCATCAAGTTATTATTGATAATTAATTAATAAAATAGAAATTATAAATAATTATTTATAATAATATAATTTTTTACTACTAACATGTGATTAAAATAAATTATAATTCATTAGAAAGCTTAATATGAAAAAATATTAGCAACATTAAGAGTTCACAAGAGGTCATCCATCTTAAAAACCACTCTTGCCTAAGCATGGTTTACTTTGGAGTTCCAATGAGATCTAAAGTCATAATACTATTGTGATAAAACATACATATAATACACAAAAAATTGTTATTATGTGATTACTATCTTGAAGATAAAAAGTATTTTTTAAATTTTCAAAATTATCTATCATATACACTTTTAAAAGAATTATACTTATTATATATGTAATTATATATATTAAATATATATAATTTAATTATATAAAGTTAATAAAAAATACATAAATTATTATTTTTTATAACACAGATACTAATAAATAAGATATTCTTTCATTATGTTATCATTCTAATAAAAAAACTAAATTAGTAATGATTATAAATAATAAAATATATAGAATATTTTTAATTAATGGGCTGAAAAAGAGTATATTGAGATCGAGATAATTATTTTGTAACATAGAGAGAAAGTCACAAATTAATAATAACAAAATAAAGAGGAAAATAGTAATAGAGAGATAATTTAATGAAGTGGAAAAGAAAAGAGCGACGGCAACACGCCAACAGATTGGGTTGCATGTGCTGCTTGCCGCTTCGACTTTGCTTGGGGTTAGGGAATGCCCATCCCTAAGCCCCTCCTGAAGCTGTTGTTGTTTGATTCCTTTTTGACCCTCCATAGGGGACGATGCATTTGCTGTTTTTGCCTCCTTTTGAATGAAGGAATGCTTTCAAGGAAAAGAAAAGAGAGAACATAGATATAGAGAATAAATAAATAAGTGAAAGAGAAATAAAAAAATAAAGAAGGATTAAGAAGAATTAGAGATTAAAAAAATATCAAAAGATAGAGAATAAAGAGACAAATAAGAAAATGATAATAAGAGAAAAAAAAAAGTAAGAGAATATCATAAACATTGAGATAAATAACAAAATATGATAGAAATAATCAAATAAAAATTAAATCAAAATAATTAAAGTTATAATATTTATAAAATATATTAATTTAATCATATACAATATTTAATAATTATTAAATGTAAAAATATTCTAGGTTTATTTTTATTTTAGAATATTATAAATATTAGAAGAATATTTTAACAATTCATTTAATATTATTGTTTAAATAATTAAAATTAAATAAGTTAATTAAGTAATAAATAATATGATTATTATCATATATTATCTTTATATGATATAATATAGGAGATAAATTTAAATAATTTGTATCATTAAGGATATAATTTTAGATTTCTAATATTTAATAATATAAATTTTTTGTAATTAAAAAGTTCTACATGCAACATATATATACTATTATAAACATAAATTAATTATAATTTAATATAATAAATAGAAGTTATTAATACAATATTAAATTATATTAAATTATTATTTTATTATATCATATGACTTTTCATATTTATTATTTTATGAAATTGCTGATAATATAGTAAAGTTATTATAGACTATTAATTACTAAAATGGTAATTATAAGCTACCATTTATAATAATTTAATTTTTAAACACCCACATCTTATTAAATTAAATTATTTTTATTAGAAAAAAATAATTCTATGAAAAATATATTCAACATGAGTACATCTCAATAAATCAACCATCCTAATACTATCTAGTTGAAACATCTTAACTTAAGACTTCTAATGAATACGGATAAATAAAAAATTATTTTTAAAATTTTCTAAATTATGAAGCATATGTACTTTTAAAGAAAATATGCTTATTATATATGTCATAGGATGTTCTAATATAAATATTTTATTTCTATTAAATAAATTTATAAAAGATCATTTTTTATAACAAAAACTTTAATGTATAACATTTTCTTCCATTATATTACCATTATTATAAATAAAAAATTAAATTACTTAATGAATATAAATAATAAAATATATATTTATCATTAATATTATATATTAAACTTTGACATAAGAGATTTCTTAAATATTACTAATTGATTGGCTAAAAAAGGGATAATAGAGAGATAGAGATAACTATTCTATACGAGATGTCAAAGATCAATAACAAAAACATAAAAAAAAAGAAAATAGTAATAGAGAAAGAGATAAGAGATGATTTAATGATGAAAAATAGAAAAAACATATAAGAGATAAAGAGAATAAATAAATATGTGAAAGTGAGAGAGAACTTAGAAAATAGAGAAGGATAAAGGAGAGAGAAAGATTAACAAGAATATAAAGAGATAAAGAATAAAAAGACAAATAAAAGAATGATAAGAGAGAGAAATATTACTATAAATAAAAAAAGTATATTTCAAATTTATTTTTAATTTAGAATATTTAAAATTAAAAAAGTTACTTAAATAATAAATAAAATAATTATTCTAATATATTTTCTATATATTTTATAATTTAGATATGTAATATAAGTGTTATTTAACATTAATGATATAATTTTAGATTTTTAATATTATATAATATAATATTACTATAGTTAAAAAGTTATATAAGTAATATATTATTTATACTATTATAAATTAAACTTAATTCTAATTTAGTATAATAGATATAAGTTATTTTTCTTAATATTAAGCTATATTAAACTTATTATTTTTATATCATATGAAGTGCCATATTTTTTTTATTTTATGAAATTAATAATATTATTATATTAGTATTAATAATTAATTACTAAAATAGTAATTATAAACTATTATTTATGGTAATTTAATTTTCTAAAATTAACATATTATTAAAATCAATTATTGTTCATTAGAAAAAAATACTAAAAAAAATAGCTATAACTTGAGTACTTCTTAATAGGTCATCCATCCTAATACTCTCTCACCCAAGAATGCTTAACTTTAGAGTTCTAATATGATCTAGTGATATAATATATTGATAAGATATAATATTTAATAATAATAAATTATCAAAAAATATTTCAAATTTATTTTTAATTTAGAATATTTAAAATTAAAAAAATTATTTAAATAATAAATAAAATAATTATTCCAATATATTATCTATATATCTTATAATTTAGATAAGTAATATAAGTTTTATTTAACATTAATTATATAATTTTAGATTTCTAATATTGTATAATATAATATTACTATAGTTTAAAAAATTCTATAAGAATCATATTTATATTATTATAAATTAAAATTAATTCTAATTTAATATAATAGATATAAGTTATTTTTCTTAATACTAAGCTATATTAACCTTATTTGTTTTATATCATATGAAGTGCCACATTTTTTATTTTATGAAATTAATAATATTATTATATTATTATTAATTAATTACTAAAATAGTAATTATAAACTATTATTTATAGTTATTTAATTTTCTAAAATTAACATATTATTAAAATCAATTATCTTTCCTTAGAAAAAATACTATAAAAAATAGCTGTAACATGAGTACTTCTTAATAGATCACCCGTCCTAATACTCTCTCACCCAAGAATGCTTAACTTTGGAGTTCTAATACGATCTAGTGTTATAATGCTTGTGAGGTTGCACATATAAGATAAAAAAAAATAGTAGTTGTATTATTATTTTCTTGAAGTAAATGAATCATTTCTAAAATTTTCTAAATTATCAAGCATATGTTTTTAAAAACTTTTTCTTATTATTTATGTCATAATATATTGTAATATCAATACTTTATTTAGATAAAAGTAATAACAAATTAAATAAACTATTAATTTTGATAAGTTAAATATTAGTACATTACATTTTTCTAATATGTTATCATTCTTATAAATAAAAAATTAAATATATAATTAAAATAAATAATAAAATATAAATTTATCATAAATTTTATAAATTAAATTATGAAATTAGTGAGATTTCTTAAATATCATTAAATAATAGTCAAAATAAGAGATAATAAAGATAGAGATAACTATTCTATAAGAGAGAGAAAGTTATGGATTAATAAAAGCAAAATATAAAGAAAAATAATAAAGTGGGTGATGATATAATGAAGAGAAAAAGAAGAAAAAAACATCATAGAGGAGATAAAAAAATAAATAAAAAAGTGAGAGAGGGAAAGAAATAATGAAGTATAGAATGATAAGCTAGAGAGAAGCCAAGAAGAATATTAAAAGATAAAGAATGAAGAGATAAATAAGAGAATGATAATAAGAGTGAGATAGAAGTAAGAAAATATGAGAGACATTAAGATAAAAAAATATAAGAGAAAAAATAAAATATAAATTAAATCCAAGTAATTAAATTTATAATATTTATTAAATATAAAACTTAACCATATATAATATTTAACTATGATAGAATATAAAATTTATTCAAGATTTACTATTATTTTATAATGTTACAAATACTTAAAGAATATTTTGATTATTACTTTTATATTATTTTGTTCATACATAAAATTAAAAACTAATAAATAAATAATATATTTATTTTAATATATTATATTTATTTGACATAATATAGATAATAATTACAAAAGTAATTTAACTTTTATTATATAATTTAGAATTCTAATATTTTATAATATAATATTACTATATTTAAAAAATTTTATACGTAGCATATACATGCTCTTATAAAGACAAATTAATTTTATTTTATTACATTTGATAAAAGTTTTTTCTTAATATTATACTATATTTAAATTATTTATTTTTTATATCATATGATGTGTTACCTTTATTATTATATAAATATGATAATAATGTTATAAAATTATTATGATTAATTAATTACAAAAATAATAATTATAAATAATTCTTTTTTAATAATTTAATTTTTTAACACTAAGAAGATATTAAAATAAATTTCTATTCATTAAAAAAAAGAATATGAAAAAATAAACAATACGATAACTTCTGAAGTGGACGACCCATCTCAAATCACTTTTCCCAAGCATGCTTAACTTTAGAGTTCTAATGAGATTGAGTGCCATAACATTAGTGTAGTCATACATACAACAAAAGATAAAAGATTATAATTGTGTGATAATTATTTTGAAGATGATGAATCATTTCAAAATTTTCTAAATTATCAAGCATATATACTTTTGAAAAAATATTCTTATTATAGATGTTATAACATATTCTAATATTAATATTTATAAAAATTAATAAAAAGATTTTTTATAAACTAATATTTTTAATAACCTAGACTTTATTAACACATTACACTTTCTTCCTTTTATTATCATTCTTATAAATAAAAAATAAAATTACATTAAACTATGCAACAAAAGAGATTTTTAAATATTATTAATTGATGGACTAAGAAACAGATAATGGACAGATGGAGATAACTATTCTACAAGAGAAAAAAGTCATTGATTACAATGGGAAAACTAGTGAAAAAAATAGTAATAGAGAGAGATGAGAGATGATTTAATAAAGATAAAAAAGAGAGAACATATGAGAGACAAAGAAAATAAATAAATAAATAAGTAAAAAGAGTAAGAACTAAAAAAGTAGAGAAAGATAGAAGAGAGAGAAGGTAAAAAATATAAAGAGATAGAGAATAAAGAGACAAATAAAAGAATGATGGTAAGAGAAAGAAAGTATAAGAATATAAGAGACATTGAGATAAAAAGAAAAAATGAGAAAAATAATTAAATAAATATTAAATCATAGAAATAAAATTATAATATATATTAAATATAATAACTTATTCATATAAATATTTAATAATAATAACAAAAATAAAATATTTGAGTTTTTTATTTTCAATTATTATTAATATTTGAAAAATAGTTTAACTATTCATTTTATACTATTTTATTCTTACTTCAAATTATAAAGGTTCATTAAATAATAATTAAAATAATCATTTCAGTATATCATCTATATATATATTCTAATATAGATAATAAATATAGATAATAATTAACATTAAATATATAATTTTAGATTTGTAATATTCTATAATATAATATTACTATAATTTAAAACTTCTATGCCCAACTTATATATACTATTACAAATATAAATTAATTATAATTTATTATAATAAATATAAGTTATTTTGCTAAATATTAAATTTATAATTTTATTATATAATATGAAGTGCTATATTTATTTTTTATGAAATTAATAATATTGTTATAATGCTATTATTAATAATTAATAACTAAAATTTTAATTATAAACTTTCATTTATTTTACTTTAATTTTTTAATATTAACATGTTATTAAAATATATTATCATTTATTAAAAAAATAAATATTATAAAAAATTAGGTGCAACATGAGAACTTCTCAATAGGTCACATCCAAATATTATCTCACCATAGCATGCATGACTTTTTAGTTCTATTGAGATCTTATGCTATAATGCTGGTTTGGTCACACATGCAAGACACAAAAGTTATAATTGTGTGGCAAATATATAAAAGATAATGAATCATTTCTAAAATTTATTAAATAATTAAGCATATGTATTTTTAAAAAAATTACTTATTATGTATATCATAATATATTCTAATTTTAATATTTTATTTATATAAAATTAATAAAAAAATTACATAAAGTATTATTTTTTATATGATAAATATTAACAAATAACATTTTCTTCCATAATATTACCATTATTATTAATAAAAAAATTAAAATACATAATAAATAGAAATAATAAAATATAGATTTTAAACATTATATATTTAAACTATATAGCATGAGAGATTTTTTAAATATTATTAATTGATGGGCTAAACGATATTAAAAATAAAGATAACTATTCTATTAGAGAGAGAAAGTCATGGTTTGATTAGAGAAAAATAAAGAGAAAAATAGTTTTTAAAAATTGATGAGAGATAATTTAATAATTAAAAAGAGAAAAGATAAAACATAAAAGAGACAAAAAGAGTAGATAAAAAAATGAAAGGGAGAAATGAGAAAGTAGAGAAGGATAAGAAAAGAGAGATTAAAAATAATATGAAAAGATAAAGAACAAAGAAACAAATAAGAGACTTATAATAGGAGAGAGATAAAAGTGCGATAATGTAAGAGACATAAAGATAAAAGAATATAAATAAGAGAAATAATTAAATAAAAATTAAATCTTAATAATTAAACATATAATATTTATTAGATATAACAACTTAATCATATGGAATGTTGAATAATAATAAAATATAAAAATTATTTTACCTTTATTATTCTTTTATGATATTACAAATATTTAAAAAAATATTTTGATTATTAATTTAATATTATTTTATTTACTTAAAACTAAAAAATTAAATAAAACTTTTAATTATTTTAATATATTATCATTAAATGATGTAATATGGATAATAAATATAAATAAAATTTAACATTAATGATATAATTTTAAATTTCTAATATTTTGTAATACAATATTATTATATCTAAAAAAAATTCTATAAATAGCATATATATACTAATGTAAACATAAATTAATTCTATTTTATTATAGTCAATATAAGTTATTTTTGCTCAATATTAAACTATATTAAAGTTATTATTTTAATATATCCTATGTTGTGCCAAAATTTATTATTATATTAAATTAATAATAAATTTATAAATTATGATTTATAATTAATTACTAAAACTATAATTATAAACTATTATTTATAATAATTTAATTTTTAATATTAACAAGTTATTAAAATAAATTATCATTCATTAGAAAATAGAATTTGAAAAAATATTAGCAACATGAATTCTTAGGAGGTATCCTATTTCAATACCACTCTTACTTAAGGATACTTAATTTTGGAGTTCTAATGAGATCAAGTGTATAATATTAGTGTGGTGAAAATATACGAAAAGACAAGAAATTATAGTTGTATGATTTTTTAAGATGAATCATTTCAAAAATTTTCTAAACTATAAAACATATTCACTTTTATAAAAGTTATGCTTTTTAAATATTTTTAGTATATTCTAAAATAAATATTTTAGTTATATAAAATTAATAAAAATATTTTATAAACTATTATTTTTAATAACATAGATATTGGTAAAAAATATTTTTTTCCATTGTGTTATCCTCTTTATAACTAAAAAATTAAATTACATAACAAATATAAATAATAAAATATATATTTATCATAAATATCATATACTAAACTTTGCAATATGAGAGATTTCTTAAATATTATTAATTAATACACTAAAAAGGAATAATGGAGTGATAAAAATTATTATTTTGCAAGAGTATGAGAAAGTCATATATATATATGAGAAAAATAGAGAGTAAATAGTAATAGAGAGAGATAAGAAATGATTTAATGAAGAGAAAAAGAAAAGAGAATATATAAGAGAGAATAAATAAATAAGTCAAAAGAGAGAATTAAGAAAGTAGAGAAGAATAAAACAGAGAGAGATGCCAAGAAAAATAAAAGATAATAAAGAGACATAAAAGAATGATAGAAGGTCACACAAAAAAGAGAAATAATTATTATTTTGTTATTATTATATTGAAGATAATGAATCGTTTCTAAAATTTTCAAAATTATCAAGCATATGCATTTTTAAAAAAAAATTAGCATATTATATATGTCATAATTTATTCTAATATAAATATTTTATTTATATAAAATTAATAAAACTTTGGCAAAAATTTTTATTTTTTATGATATAAATGTTAATACATAATATTTTCTTTTATTATGTTATCTTTCTTAAAAATAAAAAATTAAAATAGGTAATAAATATAAATAATAAAATATAGATTTATCATAAATATTATACATTAAACTATAAAATATGATAGATTACTTAAATATTTTTAATTGATGGGCTGATAAAAAGATAATAAAAAAATACTATAAAAAGATATAAAGAGAATGTCAAGGGGATAAATAAAATAAATAATAAAGTAAAAGAGGAAAAAATGAGAAAATAAAGAAGGATTGGTGAGAGAGAGTCCAAGAATAATATTAGAAGATAGAGAATGAAGATATCAATAAGAGAATGATAATAACTAAGAGATGAAAGTGAGATAATGTGAGAGACATTGAGATAAAAAGATATAAATAAGGGAAATAATCAAATAAAAATAAAATCTTAAAAACTAAACTTATAATATTTTTTAAATCTAATTGGTTAATCATATATAATATTTTATAATAATAAATTTTAAAAATTATTTGATATTGATTATTATTTTATGATTTTACAAATATTTAAAGAGTATTTTGATTATTAGTTTAATATTATTTTATTCATACTTAAAATTTAAAAAATTTATTAAATAATAAATAACATAATTATCTTAATATATTATCTCTATATTATGTAATATAGATGATAAATATAAATCAAATTTACATTAATGATATAATTTTAAATTTTTATTATTTTGTAATACAATAGTACTATATTTCAAAAATTCTATGCATAGCATATATATTATTATAATGATAAATTAATTCTATTTAATTATAAGTAATAATTTAAATTTTTTTAAAATTATTCATTATTTTTAGAAAAATAATCCCACAACTATGATATTATATCTTTCGTATGCATTTGTAACCACACCAGCAATTTAGCATTGGATCTCTCATTAGAACTCCAAAGCGAAGCTTGCTTAAGCGAGAGTAGTATTAGGATTAGTGAACTCATAAGTCCTCATGTTGCACATATTTTTTCATAGAATTTTTTTCTAATGAATGATAATTAATTTTACAAGTTAATTTTTTAAAAAAATAAATTATTATAAATGACTATTTGTAATTAGAATTTAAGTCACAATTTTAAAGAATTATTTTATAATATTATTGCTAATTTTATGTAATAATAAATATTACACATCATATGATATAATAAAATAATAGCTCTAATTTATTTTAATATTGAAAAAAATAACTTATGTTTATTATAATAAGTTATAATTTATTTATATTTATAATACTATATATATTCTCTGTATAAAATTTTTTAAATATAGTAATATTATGTTATTGAATATTAATAGTCTAAAATTATATTATTAATATTAAATATTATTTATATTTATTATCTATGTTACATCAAATAAAGATAATATATTAAAATAATTATAAGATTTTTTCATTTAATTAATTTTTTTAATTATTGGAATAAGTAAAATAATATTATATTAATAATCAAAATGTTCATAAATATTTTTAATATACTAAAATAATAATAAATCTAAAATAGTTTGTATATTTTTTTATTATAAAATATTATATATGATTAACTTATTATATTTAATAAGTATTATAAGTTTAATTATTAAAAATAAATTTTTTAAAAAGTTTTTTTAATTTTTTTCTCTTTATCATAATATCTCTCATATTCTCTCTTTTTCTTCTCATCCTTATTATCATTTTTTATTTGTCTCTTTATTGTTTATCACTTTATATTCTTCTTGGCCTCTCTTTTCTCTATCTTTTTTCACTTTCTCAATTTTCTTTCTCTCTTTTACTATTTTATTTATTCTCTCTATCTCTTTTATGTTCTCTCTTTTTTCTTCATTAAATCAACTCTTAATTCTCCCTATTATTATTTTATTATTTTGCTATTATCAATTTGTGACTTTCTCTCTTCTAGTGAATATTTATCTTTGTCTCTATCAACTCTATTTCAAAATATAAATTAATAATTTTTAAAAAAACTTTCAAATTACATAGTTTAATATATATCATTTTTTATAAATATATATTTTTATATTTATTGAGTAACTTAATTTAATATTTATAATATAACAATATACTATCAAAAAATCTTATGTATTAATATCTAATATTAAAAAACTTTTTATTTAATTTTTTATTAATTATATATATAATATTTATATTATAAAATATTATGACATATATAATAAACATAAATATTTTTAAAATATATATATTTAAGATAACTTTAAACAGTTTTGAAATATTCATTATTTTGAAGGCTAATTACACAAGTTTAATTATTTTTTTATTTATCCATGTGTCACGACACCAACGTTATGGTATTGGATCTTATTAAAACTCCAACGTTAAGCATGCTTGGGCGAGAGATGAGAGATGACTCCTCTTGAGCAGTTATCTTGTTGCACATATTTTTTCATTGTATTCCATTTTTTAAGGAATGACCATTAATTTTGATATGTTAATGTTAAAAAATAAATTCTTATAAATTATTATTTATAATTATCATTTTATGTTTAAATTTTAATAATAACTTTATAAAATCATTGTTAGTTTTATATAATAATTAATATGATACATCATATAATATAATCAAATTATAACTTTAAAATAGTTAAATATTTAAAAAAAACTTACATGAATTATAATAAATTTAAATTAATTTATTTTTATAATAGCATAGATATGTTATGTATAGAATTTTTCTTTATTTTACTCTTATTAACCTTTGATTTTCTCTGTCTTTTATAGATTTCTTATCTCGATCTTCATTATCTCTTTTCTCACCCATCAATTAATAATATATTTAAGAAATATCTTATTTTATGAAATTTAATGTACAATATTTATGATAAATATATATTTTATTATTTCTATTTATTAAATTTTATTAAAGTTTTTATTTATAAGAATGATAACATAATAAAAAATATATTATATAAATGTCTATTTTTTTCAAAATAATAATTTATGTCATTTTTATTAATTTTATATAAATAAAATATTGATATTGGAAAATATTATTATCAATATAATAAGCATAAATTTTATTCAAAAATATATATTCTTAGTAATTTAGAAAATTTTAGAAATGGTTCATTTTACAAAAACAGTAGTCACACAACTATGATAGTTTTTCTTTTGTAAGCAAGTGAGACGACTCCAACATCATAGCACTAGATCTTATTACAACTACAAAGTTAAGCATGCTTTGGCAAAAATAATATTGGGATAGGTAACCTCTTGACCAATCCTTGTGTTACACATTGTTTCATAACATTCCTTATTCTAATGAATGATATTTAATTTTTATAATAAGTTAATTTTAAAAAATAAATTATTATAAATTATTATTTCTAAATAGAATTTTTTGACTTAATTTTTAATAATTAATTTATAACATTATTGTTAATTTCATCTAATATTAAATATGGCATATCATATGATATAATAAAATGATAACTTTAATTTAAGTAATATTAAGAAAAACTTACATTAATAATAATAAATTATAATTAATTTATGTTTATAATAGTATATATATATGATGTGTGTAGAATTTTTAAACATAGTAATATTTTGTTATTGAACATTAACAATCTAAAATTATATAATTAGCATTAAATATTATTTAAATTTATTATATATGTTGCATCATATAAAGATAATATACTATAATAATTATAATATTTATTATTTATATAAGTTTTTTAATTTAGCATTAATAAAATAATATTAAATTAGTAGTCAAAATATTTTCTAAATATTTTTAATATTTTAAAAAATAAATAAACCTAAAATAAATTATATATTTTATAATTATTAAATAATATATATGATTTGCTTATTCTATTTAATAAATATTATAAGTTTAATTATTAAAATTTAATTTGTATTAAATTATTTTCCTCACTTTTTTGTTTATCATGATGTCTCTCATTTTTTCTTTTTTTCTCACTCTAATTATCATTCTTTTATTTGTCACTTTCTTGTTTATCTCTTTATATTTTTCTTGGCCCTTCTCTTTCTTTTATCTTTTTCTATTTTTTAATTTCTCTCTCTTACTTATTTTATTTATATTTTTATATATTTTATGTTCTCACTTTTTTCTCTTTCTTAAGTCATCTCTTATGTCACTTTATTATTATTTTTCTCTCTATTTTTCTATTATTAATTTGTGACTTTCTTTCTCTCTTAGAGAATTATTATCTCTATCTCTGTCATCTCTTTATCAACACATAAATTAATAATATTTAAGTAATCTATCAAGTTTATATTATTTAATATATAATATTTTTAAAAAAATTATTTTTAATTTTATATTTTTTAAGTTTATTTTTACTAATTAATTTAGTTTCTTAATTATAAGAATAATAATAAAATATAAGAAAATCTTATATATTAATATCTATATTATAAATAATAATATTTTATATAATTTTTTATTAATTATATATAAATAAAATATTAAAACTATGAAATATTATGACATATATAAAAAGAATAAAATATTTTTAAAAGTGCATATATTAGAGTAGTGTTGAGATGGGTGATCTCTTAAGAAAACTTTATATTGTACATATTTTTCATAATATTTGTTTCTAATGAATGAAACTATAATATTATTATAAATTATTATAAATTATTATTTATAATTATAATTTTAGTAATTAATTTTTAATAATAAATTTATTATATTGTTATTAATTTTATATAATAATAAATATGACACATCTAAAATAATAGCTCTAATTTAGTTTAATATTAAACAAAATAACTTATTTTCATTATAATAAGTTATAATTAATTTATGTCTATAATAGTATATATACTATGCATAGAATTTTTTAAATATAATAATATTATGTTATTAAATATTAAAAATCTAAAATTATATCATCAATGTTAAATATTTATATTTATTACCTATGCTACATCATGGAAATATAATATATTAAAATAATTATAATATTTTTAATTTAATTAACTTTTTTAATGTTAAGAATGAATTAAATAATTTCAAATTAATAGTAAATATATTCTTTAAATATTTTTAATATTTTAAAATAATAACAAATCTCAAATATTTTTTATATTTTATTATTCTTAAATATTATATATGATTTACTTGTTATTTTTAATAAATATTATAAATTTAATTATTGAAATTTTATTTTTTAAAATTATTTTCTTACTTTTTTCTCTTTATCATAATGTCTCTTATATTCTATCTCTTTGTTATCATTTCTATTATTATTTTTTTATTTGTCTCTTCTTTCTTTCTCTTTATATTATTCTTGGCCTCTTTTTCTCTTCTTTCTTTATTTTCTCTTTTCTCTTTCTCTTTTACTTTTTTATTTATTCGCTTTATCTTTCTTTATTAATTTGTGACTTTCTCTCTCTTAAGGAATAATAATCTTTATCTCCATCATCTCTTTTTTAACATATAAATTAAAAATATTTAAGAAATCTCTCAATGTGCATAGTTTAATATATAATATTTTTAATAAATATATATTTTTTATTTATATTTATTAAGTAATTTAATTTCTTATTTATAGGAATGATAATATAATAAAAAAATCTCATGTATTAATAACTAAGTAATAAAAAATAATAGTCTATATAAATTTTTATTAATTAAAAATAATTACAATATTAATTTTATAAAATATTTTGACATATATAATAAGTATAAAATAATTTTGAAAAGAGCATATATTAGATAATTCACAAACTTTTAGTATATATTTATTATCTTAAAGGCTAACAACTCAGCTTTGATTTTTAGTCTTATGCATACATATGAGACCACACGAGCATTACGGTGTTGGATCTCATTAGAACTCTAAAATTCAACATGCTTGGGTAAGGTATTGGGATGGTTGACCTCTTGAAAATTCTTCGTATTACACATATTTTTTATAGCATTTCATTTTCTAATTAATGAAAATTAATTTTTACTAGTAAATGTTAAAAACATATAAATTTGTGTAAATAATTATTTATAATTACTATTTTTGTAATTATTTTTAATAATCAGTTTATAACAATATCATTAATTTTATATAATAATAAATACGGCACATCATATGATATAATAAAATAATAACTTTAATTTAGTTCAATATTGTATAAAATAACCAATATGAATTATATTAAATTAAAATTAATTTATGTTTATAATAGTATACATATGTTGCATATAGAATTTTATAAATATAGTAATATTTTATTATAGAATATTAGAAATCTGATATTATATAATTAATATTAATTATTATTTATATTAACTATCTATATTACATCACATAAATATAATTTATTAGAATAATTATCTTATTTAAAATTTAATGGATTTTTTATATTTATTATGAATAATTTAATATTAAATTAATAGTCAAAATATTTTTTAAAAATTTTTTATATTCCATAACAAATAATAATAATCAAATCTTTTTTATATTTTATTTTTATTTCATATTATATATGACTTACTTATTATATTTAATAAATATTATAAGTTTAAGTTTTTATATATAATTTTTATTAAATTATTTTTCACTTTTTCTCTTTATCTCAATATCTCTTACTTTCTTCTCTCTTATTATCATTCTCTCATTTTTCTCTTCACCCTTCAATTTTTTTAAATTTTTTATGTCCTCTCTCTACTTTATTCTTCTTAATTTTCTTATTTCTTTCTCTCTCTTTTACATATTTATTCATTCTCTCTCTCTTTTATATTCTCTCTTTTCTTTTCTTCTTCATTAAATTATTTCTCATCTCTCTTTATAACTATTTTTTCTCTATTTTACTCTTATTAGTCCTTGATTTTCTCTCTCTATAACTCAATACTCGTTCACCTAAGCATGCTTAACTTTAGTGTTTTAATTAGATGCAGTACTATAATATTGATCTTAGTTGTAACATAAAATAGTTTCATTGTGTGATTATTGTCTTGAAGATAATGAATTATTTTTAAAATTTTCGAAATTATCAAGCATATGCACTTTTTAAAAAAATTTATTATTATATATGTCATAATATATTATAATATAAATATTTTATTTATGTAAAAATAATTAAAAAATTTTACATCAACTACTATTTTTGATAAGATAAATATTAATACATAATATTTTCTTCCATTATGTTATCTTTTTAACAAATAAAAATTTAAATTTGTAACAAATGTAAATAATAAATATCATTCTCTTATTTGTCTCTTCATTTCTTATATTTTAATGTTCTTTTTTATCTCTCTCTCACCTATCCTTCTTATTTTTGTGACTCTTTCACTTTTTTATTTATTATCTTTATCTTTTATATGTTCTTTCTTTTCTTTTCTTCGTCATTAAATCATCTCTCATTTCTTTATTATTATTTTCCTTTCTATTTTATTCTTATAAGTCTATGATTTTCTCTCTCTTATAGAATTATTATCTCTTTCCCTATTATTCTTTTTTTAGCCCATAAATTAATAATATTTTGAAAATATCTCATGTTTTATACTTTAATGTATAATATGATGATAAATATATATTTAATTGTTCATATTTTAAAAATATTTTAATTTTTTATTTACAAGAATGATAACATAATGGAGAAAATGTTATATATTCATATTTAACTTATCAAAAATAATAATCTATGTAATTTTTTATTAATGTTATATAATATTGATATTAGAATATATTATGAAATATATAATAAGAAAAAATATATTCAAAGTACATAAGCTTGATCATTTCAAAAATTTTAGAAAGGATTCAATATCACCAATACAATAATCACAAAACTATAATTTTTTTCTTGCATGTTCGACTACACAAATATTATAGGAGTAGATCTAATTAGAACTCCAATTTTAAGCATGCTCAGGCAAAAGAGTATTGATTTGAAAGAAAATCTTATGTATTATTATCATATTTTTTAAAATAATATTTTATATAATTTTTTATCATTTAATATAAATAGATATTAATATTAAAATATGTTATGACATATATAATAAATATAAATACTTTTTAAAAGTGCATATGCTTAAAAAGTTTTGAAAATTTTAAACATTATTCATTATTTTCAAGATAATAATCACACAATTATAATTTTTACCTATTCTATGCATGTGTGATCAAATTAGTGTTATAACACTAGATCTCATAAACTCCATAAAGAATATTTGAACAAGATTAGTGTTGAGATAAGTGTCTCCTTAAGAAGTCCTCATGTTGCTAATATTTTTTGATATTTTTTAAATGAATGATAATATATTTTAATAAAATAATATTAAAGAATTAAAGTGTTATAAATGATAGTTTATAATTACAATTTTATTAAATATTTATTAATAATAACTTTATAACATTATTATTATTTCATATAATAATAAAAACTTTAATATAGCTTAATATTAAGCAAAATAACCTATATAATTAAAATAAAATAGAATTAATTTATATTTCTAATAGTATGTATATATTTTGTATACAATTTATTAAATATGATAATATTATATTATAGATTATTAGAAATCTAAACATATATTATTAATGGTAAATATTACTTATATTTATTATGTATATTATGTCACATAAAGATAATATATTAAAATAATTATATTATTTATTATTTAATAAATTATTTTAACATTAAGTATGAATAAAATAATATTAAAGCAATAGTCAAAATATTCTTTAAATATTTGAAATATTAAAAAAGAAAAAATAAACCTCAAACTTTTTTTATCTTTTAATATTATTAAATATTTTATATGATTATCTTATTATATTTAATAAATATTATAAGTTTGTACATTGACATTTAATTTAAATTTAATTATATTTTTTACTTTTTTTCTTATCTTAATGTCTCACATGTTCTCTCATTTTTTGTCTCTTTCATTATCATTCGTTATTTGTCTCTTCATTCTTTATTTCTTTATATTCTTCTTGGCATCTCTCTTCTCTATCCTTTATTTTCTCATTTCTTTCTCTTTCACTTATTTATTTATTCTCCTTATCTCCTTTATGCTTTTTATTTTTTTATTAAATCATTTTTCATCTCTCTCTATTATTATTTTTCTCTTTATTTTACTCTTATTAATCCATGACTTTCTCTCACTTCTATAGAACATTTATCTTTATCTTGATTATCTCTTTTTCAACTGAATAATTAGTATTATTTAAGAAATATCTCCTATTCTATAGTTTAATATATAATATTTATGATAAATATATATTTTATTATTAATATTTATTATGTAATTTAATTTTCTTTATTTATCATAATGATAACATAATGGAAGAATATCTTATATATTAATGCCTATGTTATAAAAAAATAATAACTTAATTTTCTTTTATTAATTTTATTTAAATAAAATATTTATATTAAAATATATTATGACATATATAATAAGTATAATCTTTTTATTTTATTTATTCTCTCTATCTTCTCTAAGCACTTATTTTGTTTTCATTAAATCATCGCTCATCTCTCTCTATTAATATTTTCTCCTTATTTTACGTTTATCAATCTATGACTTTCTCTTTTATAAAATGGTTATCACCATCTCAATTATATCTCTTTTAACCTATTAATTAATAATATTTAAGAAATATCTCATATGTAGTAGTTTAATATATATAATTTATGATAAATAAATATTTTATTATTTATACTTATAATGTAATTTAAGTTTTTTATTTTTAAGGATGATAAATTAATAGAACAAAATCTTAAGTATTCATGTCGACTTTATCAAAAATAATTGTTTATGTATTCATTTAAATAAAATATTAATATTACAATATATTATAATATATATAATAAGCATACTTTTTTAAAAAGTGTGTGTGCTTGATAATTTAAAAAATTTTAAAAAATGGTTCATTATCTTCAAGACATAATTACAAAATTATGTTTTTTATATTTGTTTGAATATTTGACCACACCACTATTATGGAGTTAGATCTTGTTAGAACTCTAAAGTAAGTATATTTAGATAAGTGTAGTATTGGGATGGATGACCTCTTAAGAAGTTGATTTTAATATTATTTACTTATTCATTTATTCATAATGAATGATAATTGATTTTAATATTATGTTAATGTTAAAAAATAAATAATCATAAATGATAATTTATAATTACCATTTTAGTAATTATTATTAATAATAATTTTATAATATTATTATTAATTTCATATATAATAAATATAATATATCATATGATGTGAAAAAAATAATAACTTTAATATGTTTTTATATTTAATAAAATAACTTATATCAATTATAATAAATTAGAACTAATTTACGTATATAGTAGTATATATATATTATGTACAAACTTTTTTAAACATAGTAATATTATATTATAAAATATTAAAAATCTAAAATTGTATCATTATTATTAAATTTTATTTATATTTACTAAAAACATAATGTCATATAAATATAATATATAAAAAATTATATTATTTATTATTTAATCAATTTTTCAATTTTGATAATAAATTAAAAAGTATAATATTAAAATTAAAAATATTTTTAAAATATTTATAATATTTTCAAATATTCATTAAACTCAAATATTTTTATATTTTATTATTATAAATATTATATATGATTAACTTATTATATTTAATAAAAATTATAAGTTTAATTACTATGATTTAATTTTATTTAATTATTTTTGTCACTTTTTTCTTTATCTCAATGTCTCCCGTATTCTCTCACTTTCTTCTCTCTTATTATCATTCTCTTAGCCTCTCATTCTCTTTTATGTATCTTTATTTTCTCATTTCTCTCTCTTTCATTTATATATCATTCTCTCTATCTCTTCTATACTCTCTCATTTCTTTTCAACTTTATTAAATCATCTCTTATCTCTCTCTATTATTATGTTTCTTAATACTTTAGTCTTATCAATCCATGACTTTCTCTCTTCTTAAATAGTTGTCTCCATCTTGATTATCACTTTTTAAGCTAATTAATTAATATTATTTAAGAAATATCTTATGTTGTATCATTTAATATATAACATTTATGATACATATATATTTTATTTTTTTATTTATTATGTATTTTTAATTTTATATTTATCAAAATGATAATAAAATAGAGAAACATCTTTTATATTAATATACATGTTATCAAAAATAACTTTTTTGTAATATTTTTATTATTTTTTATAATTAAAGTATTGATATTAGAATGTATTATGATATATATAATTAGCATAATTTTTTAAAATTAAATATGTTATTTTCAAAACAACAATCACACAACTATGATTTTTTATCTATCGTACGCATGTGCTTCCACTCTATCATTATAGCACAAGATTTCAATAGAACTGCAAAGTTAAGCACGCTTGAGTAAGAATGGTATTCTAATGGGTAGTCTCTTAAGAAGTCCTCGTATTGCTAATATTTGTTTTCATATTCCTTTTTCTAATGAATGATAGTTAATTTTAATAACATGTTGGTGTTAAAAAATTAAGATAACATAAATGATAATTTATAATTTCCATTTAGTAATTAATTATTATTTATAACATTATAATATTATTATCAATTTTATATAATAATAAATATGACTCATCATATGATATTATAAAATAATAACTTTAATATAATTTAATATTGAGCAAAATAATTCATATCAATTCACATAAATTTTATTTGTTTTATATTTATAATATTATATACACTGTGTATAGAATTTTAAATATAGTAATATTATATTTTAAAATATTTCAAATCTAAAATTATATCATTAACAGTAATAATATTATCTTTTATTTAATAATTTATTTTTAATTTTAAGTACTAATAAAAAAAATTATAGTAATAATCAAAATATTCTTTAAATATTTATAACATTAAAAAATAATAATAAACCTCAAATAATTTTTATATTTTATTGTTAATAAATATTATATATGATAAAGCTTTTATATTTAATAAATATTATAAATTTAATTATTAAGATTAAATTTTTATTTATTTATTTCTCTCACTTATATCACTTTATCTTAATGTTTCTAATATTATCTCACTTCTATCTCTCTCTTATTATCAATCTTTTATTTGTCACTTTATTTTTTATCTTTTGGTATTCTTCTTAGCTTCTCTTTCTCACCTATCCTTCTTTACTTTCCTATTTCTCTTCCTCTTTTGCTTTTTTATTTATTCTCTTTATCTCCTTTATGTTTTTTCTTTTCCTCTTTATTAAATCATCTATTATTTCTCTTTATTACTTTTTTCCCTCTATTTAATTCTTATAAATTCATGATTTTTTCTCTTATAAAATTATTGTCTCTTTCTGTATTATCTCTTTTTCAATCCATCAACTCATGTTATATAATTTAATGTAAAAAATTTATGATAGATCTAATTTTCATTATTTATATTATTTATGTATTTTATTTTTAATTTATAAGAATTATAACATAATAGATGAAACTATTATGTATTTATATTTATCTTATTAAAAATATTTTTATGTAACTTTTTATTAATTTAATATTAATAAAATATTGATATTAAAATATATTATGAAATATATAATAATCAAAATTCTTTAAAAGGCATATGTTTAAAAATTTTAAAAATTTTAGAAATTATTTATTATCTTCAATATAAATCACACAACTATATCTTTTTGTCTTGCATATGTGATCACACCAGTATTATGGCACTCGATCTCTTAGAAAAACATAGTTAGGCTTAGGTTTGAGAGTATTCAGATGGTGACTTATTGGAAGGTCTTCGTGTTGCATTAATATTTTCGTAACATTTTTATTTCTAATGAATGACAATTGATTTTAATAATATATTATTATTATTAAAAAATAAAATTACTATTGATGATAGTTTATAATGATAATTTTAGTAATTAATTATTAATAACAATATTATAACATTATTATCAATTTTATAAAATAATAAATATTATCATATCATAAAATAAAATGATAATTTTAATATAGTTTAATATTGAGCAAAAAACTAATATATATTATAAAAAATTAGAATTAATTTATATTTATAATAGTATATATATATTGTGTATAGAAGTTTTTAATTATAGTAAATTATATTATAAAATATTAGAAATCTTAAGTTATATCATTAATGTTAAATATTATTTATATTTATAATCTATAATACAATATATATTGATAATATATTAGAAAAAGTATTTTATTTATTATTTAATTAAACTTTTTAATGTACAAAAAAATAATATTACATTAATAGTCAAACTATTCTTCAAATATTTTCAATATTCTAGTCAAATTCAAATATTTTATATTTTATTATTATTAGATATTTTGCATGATTAACATATTATATCTAATAAATATTAAAAACTTAATATTTAATATTTAATTTTTACTAAATTATTTTTTCTTATTTTTTATCTTTATCTTAATGTCTCTCATATTCTATCACTTTTTTCTTTCTCTTACTATCATTTTCTATTTGTCTCTTTATTCTTTATCTCTTTATATTCTTCTTAGCTTTTCTCTCTCCTCTATCCTTATTTTCTAATTTTTCTCTATTTTACTTATTTATTTATTCTTTTTGTTAATCATATATTATATCTCTTTTTCTTAATTAAATCATCTCTTATCTCTCTGTTATTATTATAAAGAATAGTTATAATTATCATTTTAGTAATTAATTATTAATAATAATTTTGTAAAATTATAATCAATTTTATATAATAATAAATTTGGCACATCATATGATATAATTAAATAATAACTTTAATATAGTTTAATATTAAGAAAAATAACTTATATTAATTACAATAAAATAGAATTACTTTATCTTTATAAAGGACTATAAATGTGATGTATAGAATTTTTTAAATGTAGTAATATTATACTACAAAATATTAAAAATTTAAACTCATATGATTAATATAAAATATGATTTATTTTTATCATCTATATTATATCAATAAACATAATATCTTTAAATAATCAAATAATGCATTATTTAATAATTTTTTAAAATTTTAATTATGAATAAAATAATACAAAAGTAACAATCAAAATATTTCTTAAATATTTTTTAAACTAGTAAAATAATAATAAATCTCAAATAGCATTTATATTTTATTATTATTAAATACTATATATTATTAATCTATTATATTTAATAAATATTGTAATTTAAATTTATAAGATTTAATTTTTAATTAATTATTTCTCTTAAATCTTTTTATCTCAGTGTCTCTCACATTATCTTACTTTCATCTTTCTCTTATTATTATTCTCTTATTTGTCTTCTTTTTTCATTATCTTCTAATATTATTTTGGCCTCTCTCTCATCTATCCTTCTCTATTTTCTCATTTTCTCCCTCTTTCAAATTTTGATTTAATCTTTTTATCTCGCTTATTGTCAAGCCCCCACCTAAACCAGTACCACTATATAACAAAGTTATCATCAGAGTAGCGAGATACAACATCTAAGTGAGGACAAATAAACAAACCCAAAGTGGGAAACCGACGGTAAGACAAACACTAACTCCAAATCCAAAGTATATATATAAAGACATGTTTTTAAACATTTAATCACACTAAAACTTTCCTTCTCACACATCTCTTGGAAATGACTCTTCTGTAGCAGCACCATTCCTATCTCTTGGTGTAGTGGTTTCATGACCTGTGATGTAAGCACTAAATGAGATTTTACACATCTCAGTAGATAAATACACATAGTTAACCCAATATAAATGAAAATGCATACCATGAATAGCACAGATGAATCATATGCATAAAAAGAAAACCATATCAGATGTCATATATATAAGCTAATGCCAAATGAAAAACCATAAAGAAATACCAGTTCCTTATATAGTGTGTTATTACCAGGCCCAATTCCCTTTGACGCATTATCCTCTGGATCCAATCAAGCAATGACTGTCCTCTAGCCGACATCCAACCAAGCACATAACACTAGGCAGATATCTGATCCAAAGATCGATACCCTACGATCCAACACGCTGAGCCTAGTGCCACCAGGCAGGTATGGTACCATGCCCTGCGATCCAACACACTGAGCCTAGTGTAATCATCATGGAGTCATAGCACATAACACAAGACAGATATCTAATCCAAAGATCGATACCCTGCGATCCCACACACTGAGCCTAGTAGTGAGGATAATGTTCTCTAGGAATCCATTTTTTACTACCATTTCCAATTATGATTCCAAACAATTATGTCATATCAAAAGACATTTCTTTCCATATTGTTTCTTTATTTTGATTTCATTATCATACCATGTTATTTCTTCCTTTTCAATTTTCATGCAAATGCATAAGTAATCCATACCATAATATTTCTTTTCTTTTTAGTTGTTATGCAAATGAAATAAACATCAACATATAGAACAACTAAAATACCATGTAACTGAAAGAAAATCATATAAAGCAAACAAATAGTAGTGTGCTACATCACAAGGTTAGGAATCTATCTATCTGAATTTGCTGTACCAACCGTCTTACCCACTTCTGATTCTTCTTGATGTCCTACAATGCCATAGTCACAAATGAAAATATATTCATTCACTAAAAGTGCTTTCTAAAAGCTTTCCCAAACACACCCCAAAATAAGTCCCAAAAGGCACTGGACCGGCTGTGGTCTCCGATGGACCGCCCGCGCAGAAAAACTTTCTAAAAGCTTTTCCAAACGGCATTTTTTCCCCAAAATTTTCTTACGCGGGTGCTGGATCTCCCACGCCCGGCGCGCCGGTTCAGCAGGGCGGCCCGGTCTAAGGCTTGGACCGATTCTCACTTTCGCGTCTCTCTCCTGTGCGTCTGGCGAAACCGAAAGATTTCGCCGGCGCTGGACTAGCCAGTTCACACGCTGAACCAGTCGAAACCGGCTCGGCTTCCGCCCTCTCGATCTCCGCCGCTCACCGGAAAGCTTTACACAACCCCGAAGACGAAGCAAATTTTTCTTACCTTACGTATCTTCGCCAGTCGTCACTGTTGCAGGCCGGAAATTCCTCGAAGAGTATGGCGGCAACTGCCAAAATCTCGTCCCTAAGGAATTCTCGCCGCAGTCACTATTGCAGAACCTCGCACTCCGGCAACCTCCCCGTAGCCATGTGTCTTTGCAAAAATGCTTTTCAAAACGCGCCTTATTTAGACTTTTATAACGCGGTCGGAACCGCCCGCCATGAACCACATTTTTGCATAAAAACCTTTCTAAATTCGATATTTGCAAATATATCCTCCGCCAAATCGAATTTGAACTAAGCCGACATTTCAAAATTATAAATCTATCCTCCACGTTACAAATTTATCCCAAATCTTTAAAATTTCATAATTTATTCATTAGAGTTCCAAAAATTACAAATTAAACATCGCTGGATTCATCTCAAAAAGCTCTTTCTTTTTAAAAAAATAAAATAAATAAAATAAAGAAAACTAGGGATGTTACACTTATATTTTTCTTTTCTTTTTCTCTTCATTGAATCATTTCTTGACTCTTTTTATTGTTATTTTTCTCTCTATTTTATTTTTATAAATCCTTGACTTTCTTTCTCTTATGAAATTATTATCTCTATCTTAATTATCTTTTATTAACCCATTAATTAATAATATTTTAGAATTATCTCATGCTTTATACTTTAATGTATAGTATTTATAATAATATTTATATTATTATTGATATGTTTTATAAAATTTAAATTTTTTACTTATAAGAATGACATCATAATCAAAGAAAATGTTTTGTTAATATTTCTCTTATAAAAATTATAATTTATGTAATGTTCTATTAATTTTATATAATATTAATATTAGAATATATTATGACATATATAATAAGTAAAACATTTTTAAAAGTTTTAATTCTTGGTCATTTACAAAATTTTAAAAAGATTGATTTTCTTCAATATAATAATTACACAACTATAATTTTTGTCTTATATGTGCAACCACACTAATATTATAGTACTATATCTCATTAGAACTTCAATATTATGCATGCTTGTGCGAGATAGTATTGTGATGCGTGACCTATTGTGAAGTCCTTTATTTGATTCTTATGTTTCATAATATTTCTTTTTTTAGTTAAAAACAATTAATTTTTATGAAATATTAATGTTAAGAAATTACATTACTATAAATTATAATTTATAATTATCATTTTAGTAATTAATTATTAATAATAATATTATAATATTATTGCTAATTTTAAGGAATAATAAATATAACAATTCACATAATATAATAAAATAATAAGTTTAATATAGTTTCATATTAAGAAAAATAACTTATATTTATTATAATAAATTAGAATTTATTTATATTTATAATAGTATATATATGTTGTGTATAGATTTTTTTACTAAAGTAATATTATATTATAAAATATTAAAAATATAATATTATATCAATAATGCTAACTATTATTTATATTTATTATCTATATTATAAAATATATAGATAATATATTAGAATAACTATTTTATATATTAATTAATTCACATTTTATATTTAAAGTATAAAAAAATAATATTAAATTAAGAATCAAAATATTCTTCAAATATTTGTAATATTCTAAAATTAAAAAATTTTAAATATTTTCTTTATTTTATTATTATTAAATATTTAATATGATTAACTTATTATATTAAATAAATGTTATAAGTTTAAGTTTAAAGATTTAATATTTATTTAATCATTTCTCTTATTTTTTCTCTTTGTCATAATGCCTCTCATATTCTCTCACTTTTTGCTTTCTCTTACTACCATTCTTTTATTTATCTCTTTATTCTCTATCTTTTTATTTTCTTTTATACCTCTCTTCTTTTGTCTTTTTCTACTTTCTCATTTTTCTATCTTTCTCTAATCTCTACTTTTTTAGGTCTCTAGCTCTCCTTTATCCTTCTTTACTTTCTAATTTCTTCCTAATTTTCATTTTTTATTTATTCTCTCAGTCACCATTATACTTTATCGCTTTTTTTCTTCTTTAATAAATCATCTCTCATCTCTCTATTACTATTTTCCTCTCTATTTTACTCTTATCCATTTGTGACTTTCTCTCTCTTATATTATATAGTTTGATATATAATATCTATGATAAATATTTATTTTTTTTATTATTTATATATATTACATAATTAAAGTTTTTATTTATATGATTCATAACATAATAGAAGAAAAACTTATGTATTATTCTCATACTTTTTAAAATAATATTTTATGTAAATTTTTATTAATTCAATATAAAACAAATATTAATGTTAAAATATGTTATGACATATATAATAAATATATAATTTTTTTAAAAGTGCATATGCTTGATAATTTTGAAAATTTTATAAATAATTCATTATCTTCATAACAATAATCACACAACTACAATTTTTTGTTTGTTGCATACATATGCACCACACCAACATTATGGCACTATATCTCATTAGAACTCCAAAGTTTAGCATGCTTTGTCAAGAGTGGTATTTAGATGGGTGACTTTTAAGAAGCCATTGTGTTGCAAATATTTTTATAATCTTTTTTCAAATTAATGATAATATATTTTAATAACTTTTCAATATAAAAAATAAATTATTATAAATAATATTTTAATTATTTTTATAATTTCTTATTAATAATAAGTTTATAATATTATTATATATTTTATTTAATAATAAATATGACATCATCTAATATAATAAAATCATAACTTTAATATAGTTTAAATTGAGCAAAATAACTTATGTCAATTATAATAAAATAGAGTAAATCTATCTTTATAATAGAATATATATGTTATGTATAGAATTTCTTAATTATTGTAATATTTGATTATAAAATATTAAAAATCTAAAATTATATTACTAATATTAAGTATTATTTATATTTATTATCTATATTATATCATATATAGATAACCTATTAGAATAATTATATTTTTAATTACTTAATAATTTTTTTATTTGAAATATAAATAAAATAATATTAAAGTAATAATAAAAATATTCTTTAAATATTTATAACATCATAAAATAATAATAAACCTCAAATAGTTTTTATATTTTATTATTATTAAATATTATATATAATTAACTTATTATATTTAATAAATATTATAAGTTTACTTATAAAGATTTAATTTTTATTTAATTATTTTTCTCACTTATATTTATTTATCTCAACGTCTCTTATATTATCTCAGTTCTATCTCTCCTATTATCATTCGTTTATTTGTCTCTTCATTTTTATCTTCTAAAATTCTTCTTAGCCTCTCTCTTGCTAATCCTTTACTTTCTCACTACTCTCATTTTTTACTTTTTTATTTATTCTCTTTATCTTCTCTATGTTCTCTCTTTTTTTCCTCTTCATAAATCATCTCTTATTATTACTATTATTCTCTCTATTTTGTTGTTATCAACCCATGATTTTTTCTCTTATATAGAATTATTATCTTTATCTCTATTATTTCTTTTTTAGGCCATAAATTAATAATATTTTAAAAATCTCTTATATAATATAGTTTAATATATAATTTATGATAAATCTATATTTTATTATTTATATTTATTTGGTATTTAAATTTTTTTATTTATAAGAATGATAATATAATGATAAAAAAAATATTATGTAATATTTTTAATTATTTATATAAAATAAAATTTTTATTTTAAAATATATTATGACATATATAATAAGTAAATTGTTTTAAAAAAATGCATATATTTCATAATTTAGAAAATTTTAGAAATAATTGATTATCTTTATGACCATAATCACTCAACTATAATATTTTTTGGTATATGTGTGACCACACCAACATTATAGCATTGGGTCTCATTAGAACTCCACAGTTAAGCTTGCTTGGGCGAGAGTGCTGGGATGGGTGACCTATTGAGAAGTTCTTGTGTTGCACATATTTTTTCATAGTGTTACTTTTTTTAATGCATAAAAATTCATTTTAATAATATGTTAATATTAAATAATTAAGTTACTATATATGATAATGTATTATAACCATTTTAGTAATTAATTATTAATAATAACATTATAACACTATTATCAATTTTATAAAATAATATGTATGATACTTCATATAATATAATAAAATAGTAAGTTTAATATTGAGTAAAATAACTTCTATCTATTATAATAAATTAAAATTAATTTATGTTTATAATAGCATATATAAGTTGTATATAGAATGTTTTAATTATAGTAATATTATAATATAAAATATTAAAAATATAAAATTATATCATCAATGATAAATATTATTTATATTTATTACCTACATTACATCATATAAACATAATATATTATTATAATTATATTATTTATTATATAATTAAAATTTTTAGTTTTAATTATGCAAAAAATCATTTTTAATTTAATAATCAAAATAGTCTTCAAATATTTATAATAAATATTCTAAAATAATAATAAAACTTAAATTTTTTGATATTTTATTATTATTAAATATTATATATGATTAATTTATTATATTTAATAAATATTATGAATTTAATTATCAATATTTTACTTTTAGTTAATTATTTCTCTCATTTGTTTTCTTTTTAACTCAATGTCTCTTATATTCTCTTACTTTCTCTTCTCTCCTATTATTATTCTCTTTATTTAGTTTTATCAATCCATGACTTTCTCTTTTTTAGAATAGATATTTTCATCTCTATTATCTATTTGTGACTCATTAATTAACAATATATATGAAATCTCTTGCATTACATAGTTGAATATATAATATTTATGAAAAAATAAATATTTATATTTATTATGTAATTTAAGTTTTTATTTTTAAGGATGATAAAATAATGAAAGAAAATCTTATGTATTAATATCTACTATATCAAAAATAATTTTTTATAAAAGTTTTTTATTTCATATAAATAAAATATTAATATTATATTATATTATGACATATGTAATAAGCATAACTTTTTAAAAACATATATGCTTATTAATTTAGAAAATTTTAAAAAATTGTTCATCATCTTTATGACAATTATCACACAACTATGATATTTTTTATTTTTTGCATGTATGACCCCACCAATATTATAACATTAGATGTTATTAGAACTCCAAAGTAAGAATGCTTAGATGGGAGTAGTGTTAGGAAGAGTGATCTCCTTAGAGTCCTCTTGTTGCATATTATTTTTTATAGTAATCCTTTTTCTAATGAACAATAATAAATTTTAATATCAAGTTAATGTTAAAAGATAATTTATAGTTACAATTTTGGTAATTATTATTAATAATAACTTTATAATATTATTAATAATTTTATATAATAATAAATATGGTACATCATATGATATAATAAAATAATAATTTAAATATATTTTAATATTAAGTAACATAATTTATATTAATTACAATAAATAAGACCTAATTTGTTTATATAATAGTATATGTATATTTTGTATACAATTTTTTTAAGTATAGTAATATTATATTATAAAATATTAAAAATCTAAAATTACATTAATTTTAAATATTATTTATATTTACTATCTATATAATATCATATAAAGATAATATATTACAATAATTATATTATATATTGTTGAACCAATTTTTTAATTTTAAATATAAATAAAAAATATAATTTAAAAATATAAATATTCTTTAAATATTTAAAATATTCTTAAAAATAATAAACTACAAATATTTTTTATATTTTATTACTATAAAATATTATATATGCCTAACTTGTTATATTTTATAAAATGTATAAGTTTAGTTACTAAGATTAATGTCTCACTTTTTCTTGTTAATTCTCTCACTTTTTTCTTTATATTAATGTCTCTCACTTTCTCTCTCTAATTATTATTCTCTTATTTATCTTTTCATTCTCTATCTCTTTATATTTTTCTTAGCCTCTAACTCATCTTTATCCATCTTTACTTTCTCATTTTTTTCTCTTTTTCATTATTTTAATTATTATCTCTATCTCTTTTATATTTTTTCCTCTTCATTAAATCATCTCTAATCTCTCTCTATTACTTTTTTCTCTAATTTTTAGTTTGTTATTATTATTCTTTGACTTTCTCTCTCTCTTATAAAATATTTAACTTTATCTCGATATCTCTTTTTAGCTTATAAATTAATAATATTTAAAAAATACTAATGATAGATAGTTTAATGTAAAATATTTTTGATAAATATATATATATTTTAATATTTATATTTGTTATATATTTTAATTTTTTTATTTTTTGGAATGATAATATAATTAAAGAAATTCTAATGTATCAATGTATATATCATCAAAAATTAAAGTATATATAATATTTTATTAATTTTTCATAAATAACATATTCATATTAAAATATATATTGATCTATATAATTAGAATAACATCTTTCATTATTTTCAAAATAATAATCAAATAATTAACATTTTTGCTTATTGTGTGTATGTGTGACTACACTAGCATTATGGCATAAGATCTGTTAGAACTCCAAAATAAAGTGTGCTTAGGTAAAAGTGATGTTGAAAAAAGTGATCTCTTGAAAAGTCCTCATGCTGCTAATATTTTTTCATATTCTTCTTTCTAATGAACCACAATTGATTTTACTAACATAATAATATTAAAGAATTAAATTATTATAAATTATAGCTTATAAATACAATTTTAATAATTACTTATTTATAATAAATCTATAATATTATTATTAATTTTATAAAATAATAAATATGGCACATCATATGATATAATAAAATAAAAAATTTAATATAATATAATATTTTGCGAAATAAACAATATCAATTATAATAAAATACAGATAATTTCCACTTATAATCGTATAGATATGATGCATATAGAATTTTTTAAATATATTAATATTATCTTATAAAATATTATAAATCTAAACTTATATTATTAATATTAAATATTATCTATATTTATTATCTAAATTTTGTCATATAAAGATAACATATTAGAATAATTATATTATTTATTATTTAATAATTATTTTAATTCTAAGTATGAACAAAACAATATTAAGGTAATAATAAAAATATTCTTTAAATGTTTTAAAATAATAATAAACCTAAAATATTTTTATATTTTATTATTATTAAATATTATATATGGTTAATTTGTTATATTTAATAAATATTATAAGTTTAACTATTAAGATTATATTTTTATTTAATTATATCTCTTATTTTTTCTCTTTATTTTAATATCTTTATATTCTCTCAGTTTCTTCCCTCTCATTATCATATTTTTTTATTTTTTTATTCTATATCTCTTTATATTTTTCTTAGCTACTATCTATCCTTTTTCCTTCTATATTTTTTCATTTCTTTTTCTCTTTCTCTTATTTATTCTCTTTATCTCTTTTATGTTTTCTCTTTTCTTTTTCTCTTCATTAAATCTTCTATCAACTCTTTTTATTATTATTTTCTTTTCTATTTTTCTCTTATTAATCCTTGTCTTTCTCAATTTCTTATAAAATACTTATGTCCATCTCTATTTCCTCTGTTTTAGCCTAATAATTAATAATATTTACGAAATTACTCATTTTGCACTATTTAATATATAATATTTATTATAAATATATATTTTATTATTTATATTTTTTATGTAATTTAATTTTTTTATTAATAAGAATGATAACATAATAGAAGCAAATCTTTTATGTTATCAGAAATAATACTTTAAAGAATTTTTTATTAATTTAATATAAATAAAATATTAATATCATAATATATTATGATAGATATTAGAATATATTCAAATTAAAAATTTTAAATAATTGAGCTAATGTTTGTGGGAATGTTGCACTCCAAGTTACTAAAGAGTCAAGTATAAGAACTTCAATAGAAAAAATGCATGAATCAAAATATCTTGTAAAATGTATTAAAAATAAAATAAATAAACTATATTAATGAATGTATAGTTTTTTATAGCTAATATATTAAAGCCTAATGACATTTATTTTGTCTCGATTAGACTTGGTTTAGTATTACTATTAATTTGGGTAGGGCTAATATGTTAATGACTTTTATTTTATTTTGAAGTGATTAATTGAATAGAGCTCTTCAAGATAAGTAAAACAATCTTTATTTCATCTCGACTAGACCTAACTTGAAATTACTATGAGCTACCAAAGTAAATAGGCATAAATAATTATAAATTACCATTTTAATATTTGGTATAGATGTTAAAGTTGAAATGATATAAATTGAAACAATGTAGTATAAGAAAATCAAAGTGATGTAATGGTCACATGAGAAAAAATTTCAAGTTGCAATGTAATAGAACAAAATCAAATAAAAAATATAAAAAATTAGATGATTTGTGTGGGAAACTTGTATTTGAAAATACTAAAAGGATTGAGTATAAAATTCTTAGTTGTCAAAGAAGATATGAATCAAAATATCTTATAAAGCATACAAAAATAAGAGAAAATAAAAAATTTAAAAATAAAAAAATGAATATTTAATTTGATAGAGTTCATTAATATGAGTTTAATGACAGTTATTTTATTGATCAAATCTCTTTTAGAATTACTATAAATTATAAAGAGTAAATAAGCATAAATATTAATAAAATATTATTTTCATATTAAGTAAATATATATTAAAACTAAAATAAGATAAATTGAATTAGTGTAGTATAACCAATTCAGAGCAATGTAGAGGTCATAAAGGGGACGTTTAGAATTACATAGTAATATAAACAAATAAAAGTGAAAATAGAGAAAAAAATAAGATAATTTATATGGATAAGTTACATTCAAAGATAATAAGGAAAATAAGTGCAAGGACCTTTATCATCAAATTAGCTAGAATTAAAATGTCCACTAAAATGTGTCAACAAATATAATATAAAATAATTAAAAATAAAAAATAAATACATTTAATTGGATAAATCTCCTCAAGACAAATCTAATGACATTTGTTTCATCTCAATCGGTCCTCTTTTAGAATAATATTTTTTTCAAAGTCAACATGCATAAATAATAATTTATTATTATTTCAATATTAAGTAAATCTATTAAAACTAAAATGAGATAAGTTGAGTCAAAGTAATACAACAAAATAAAAGCGATGTAAAGTCAAATTGTAGGAGATTTAGAGTTACATAGTGAAAAAATGAAATCAAAGAAAAAATTTAAAGAAATGAGATAAATTAGTTAGAAAAGATGTTTTCCAAGGTACCAAAATATTTCAAAATATAAAAATAAATATTTGCATGGATAATGCTATTCAAGATGAGTTAAATAATATTTTTTGATCTCAATTGAATCTTATTTGAAATTGTTATGAATTATTAAAGTTAATTAGCATAAATAATAATAAATTATTATTTTAATGTAATGTAGAGAAATACTAAAGTTGAAATGAGATAAATGAAAAATATGTAGTATAATCAAATCAAAATGATGGAAGGGTTAAAAGAGAGGATGTTTCAAGTTACATAGTAATCTAAGCAAATCAAATAAAAAATAAAAAATTAAACAAATTGTACAAAGAAGTTGCATTCCAAGATACTAAAGAGATTGAGTGTAGAATCCATGATCATCAAATCTAGTAAGAATCAAATCTTGTAAACCATGTCAAAGTCATAAAAAATAAAATAAGTATAATTTTTAAATTAAATATTTAATAAGATAGAGCTCATTAAGACAAGTACAACTATGTTTGTTTCGTCTCGATCAAATATCGTGTAGAATTTCTTCAAAATAGTAAATTAAATAGAAAATAAATAATAACAATTTATTATGTTAATAACAAGTAGATATATATTAAAGTTGAAATAATTCAAATTGATGTCATGTACTGTAAACGAATGGAACTAATGTAAAAGTCATACAAGACGAGATTTAAAGCTACAAAGTAATATAACTAAAGTAAAGAAAAATATTGGAAAAATATGATAAATTATATTACAAAGCTATATTCTAAGATACTAAGGAGGTTGAGTATAACATGTTAAATTTTCAAACAAGGTATGAATCCAAAATCTCTTGTAAAGCCTACCAAAGTAATAGAAAACAAAATTTTAATAATATCAAAAAGAACAATTAATTGAATAGAGCTCATTGAAATAAGTACATTGACATTGGTTTCATGTCTCTTAGACCTCTTTTTGAATTACTACAAATTATGAAAGTAAATAAGTGCAAAAAAAATAAATTATTATTTTATAGTTAATAAATACATATCAAAATTAAAATGATATAAATTGAAGCATTGTAGTATAACCAAATTAATCTAAATGTAAAGTCACATGAGAGGTAATTTATAGTTACATAGTAATAAAACTAAATCAACTCAATAAATTTGAAAAGTGAGATAAACTATACAAGAAAATTGTATTCCAAGATATAAAGGAAATTGAGTGTAAAAACCTCGATGGTCAAATTAAGGAAGAGCCAAATTGCTTCATAAAACGATCAAAAGAAATAGAAAATAAATTATTTAAAAATAAAGAAATGAACATTAACTTGACAGACCTCAACAAAATGAGTCTAACAATATTTGTTTTGTCTTGATTAAACTTTGTTTGGAATACTGTAAATAACATAAATAATAATAAATAATTATTTTAATAATAATAAAATATTTATTAAAGTTGAAATGAGATAAAACAAAAATAAACTAATATAATAAAATAAAAGAAATGTAAAGTTCACATAAGAAAAGACTTAGAGTTACATAGTAATAACTCCAAATCACAAAACAAAAATTAAAGAAATGAGATTAAGTATACAAAAAAGTTGCACATCATGATACCAAATAAATCGAATGTAACCTCCTCGGGTATTAACTCAAGCACAAACTAAAATCTATAGAAATGCATGCTAAAATTTTAGAAAATAAAATACTAAAAAATATATAAATGAATATTTGTTTGGATAGAACTCATCTAGAAGAGTCAAAGACATTATTTCATCTTGATTAGAACTTGTTTGGAATTATGATAGATACTAAACTAAAAATGCTTAAATTATTATAATTTATTATTTTAAAATTAAGTAAATAAACATTAAACTTAAAAAAGATAAATAGAAGCAATGTAACTTGATAAATCTTAGTGATATAAAGGTTATACAAAAAGAGAATTAGTGTTTTATAATAATAAAAGTAAGTCAAAGCTAAACATTTGAAGAAATGAGATATATTGTACTAAACTTTTATAGTTTAAGATATTAAAGAGATTTAGTATAACATCTTTGATCATCAAATCAAGTATGAATCAAAATGTATCATAAAGGATACCAAAGCAATAGAAAATAGAAAAGGAAAATTTTTTATTTGAATATTTAATTGCATAAAATGCTCCTTCCAAATGAGTCCAATAAAATTTTTTTGTCTCAATCGAACGTTGTTTAGAATTCTATTATTTTGCTAAAGTCAATAGTCATAAATAGTAATAAATTATCATTTTAATATTATGTAAATTAATATTAAGGCTAAAATTAGATAAATTGAAGTAATGTAATATACCTAAATCAAAGTAATGAAAAGGTCACATGAGAGATGTAAAGTTTACAGTAATTAAAACACCCAAAGCATTGAAGAAATAAGATAAATATTAAGGGAAAGTTGCACTCTAACATAGTAAAAAGATCAAGTTTAAAATTCTTGATCATCAAATCAGATCTAAAACATATTGTCTCATAAAGTGTGCAAAAATAAAAGAAAATAAAATATTTAAAAATGAAAAAAATTATATATTTAACTAGATAGAACTCATCAAGATGAGTCCAATGGTGTTTGTTTTATCATAATCATTTCTCATTTAGAATTACTAAGAATAACTAATATTAAAAAATATAAATAATAATATATTATTATTTTAATATTAAGTAATTATATATTAAAGAATAAATCAAATAAATTATAGTAATATGATATAACCAAATCAAGATAATTTAAATATCACATAAGAGAAGATTTAGAGTTACATAGTAATATAACTAAATCAAAAAAAATATTTAACGAAATAAGATAAATAATATAAGAAAATTTATCATGAAATAAGGAGATCGAGTGTAACTTCTTCGATCATCAAATCAAACCCCAATCAAAATTTCTCATAAAGCATTCCAAAACCTTAGAAATTAAACTATACAAAAAAAATTAAAATGAATATTTAATTAGATAGAGGTCATCACGATGAGTTAAATGACATTTGTTTCATCCTTAAAAGGACCTCATTTGGAATAATTTCAAATTACCAAATAAAATAAGCATAAATTATAATAAATTATTTTTAATACTAAATAAATATTTTTTAAAGCTAAAATGAGATAAATTAAAGAAATATAATATAACTAAAATAATATGATGTAAAGGCCACTTAAGAAGAGATCTAGAGTTATATAATAATATAACCAAATCAAAGAAAAAACTTTAAAAAAAAAGATAAATTGTATAAGAAAGTTGCACCCCATGATAATATGAAGATTGAATGTAACAACCTCTAACCTCAAATAAGGTACTAATCGAAATGAGTTATAAAGCATGTCAAATCCTTATAAAATAAAATATTTAAAAATATAAAATTAAATAATTTGTTAGATTAGCTAATTAAGATGAGTCTAACAAAGTTTATTTTGTTCTAATCAGACATCATTTAGAATTACTATTGAATTACAAAAATAAATAAGCATAAAAATAATACATTTTTATTTAAATATAAGAAAACATATATTAAGTCTAAAATTAAAGAAATTAAAGAGAAATGGAACTGATGCAAAAGTATATAAGAGAAGATTTAAAATTACAAAGTAATATAACTAAATTAAAGAGAAATATTTGAAAAATGTGATAAATTATATTAAAAAGTTATATTCTAAGATACTAAGAAGGTTAAGTATAACATGTTCAATTGTCAAATAAGTGTATGAATTCAAAATCTCTTGTAAAGCCTGTCAAAGTAATAAAAAACAAAATTTTTAAAAATATCAAAAAGAATAATTAATTGGATAGAGCTCGTTGAAATGAGTTTATTGATTTTGGTTTCATGTCACCTAGTCCTCTTTTTGAATTACTGCAAATTATGAAAGTAAATAAGTGTTAAAAATAATAAATTACTATTTTAATAATTAGTAAATACATATTAAAGTTGAAATGATATAAATTGAAGCATCGTAGTATAACCAAATAAATGTAATGTAAAGTCACATGAGAGGTAACTTGATAAATTTGAAAAGTGAGATAAATTATTCAAGAAAATTGTATTCAAATGTAACCTCCTCAAGTATTAACTCAAGCACAAACTAAAATGTATAGAAATAATGCTAAAATCCAAGAAAATAAAATATTTAAAAAATATAAAAATAAATATTTGTTTGGATAGAGCTCATCTAGATGAGTCAAATGACGTTGTTTCATCTTGATTAGACCTTGTTTGGAATTATAATAGATTGCTAAAGTAAAAAAGCTTAAATTATTATATGTTGTTATTTTAAAATTAAGTAAATATACATTAAACTTAAAAAAAATTGAAGTAATATAACTTGATAAATCTTAGTGATGTAAAGGTTATACAAAAGAAGAATTAGTGTTTCATAATAACAAAAGTAAGTCAAAGCTAAACATTTGAAGAAATGAGATATATTATACTAAACTTTTATAGTTTAACATATTAAAGAGATTTAGTGTAACATCTTTGATCATCAAATCAAGTATGAACCAAAATGTGTAATAAAGTATGCCTGAATAAAAATGTGTTATAAAGAATGCCAAAGCAATAGAAAAAAGAAAAGAAAATTGTTTTATTTGAATATTTAATTGCATAAAGCACCTTCCAAACGAGTCCAATAAAATTTTTTTGTCTTAATCGAATGTTGTTTAGAATTCTACTATTTTGCTAAAGTCAATAGTCATAAATAATAATAAATTATTATTTTAATATTATGTAAATTAATATTAAAGCTAAAATTTGATAAATTGAAGCAATGTAATACACCTAAATTAAAAGTAATGAAAAGCTCACATGAGAAGAGATGTAAAGTTTTGTAGTAATTAAAAAACTCAAAGCTTTGAAGAAATGAGATAAATATTAAAGAAAAGTTGCATTCTAAGATACTAAGAACAAGTTTAAAATTTTCGATCATCAAATTGGATCTACGACGTATTGTCTCATAAAGTGTGCAAAAATCAAAGAAAATAAAATATTTAAAAATTGAAAAAAATATATTTAACTAGATAAAACTCATCAAGATGAGTCCAATAATGTTTATTTCATCACAATCATTTCTCATTTGGAATTACTAAGAATAACTAATTTTAAAAATATATAAACAATAATATATTATTATTTTTAATTTTAAGTAAATATATATTAAAGAATAAATCAAATAAATTATAGTAATATGATATAACCAAATCAAGATAATTTAAATATCATACAAGAATAGATTTAGAGTTACATAGTAATATAACTAAATCAAAAAAAATATTTAACGAAATAAGACAAATTATATAAGAAAATTTATCATGAAATAAGGAGATCGAGTGTAACTCTTCAATCATCAAATCAAACACCAATCAAATTTTCTCATAAAGTGTTCCAAAACCTTAGAAATTAAACTATACAAAAAAATTGAAAGGAATATTTAATTAGATAATGGTCATCATGATAAGTTAAATGATGTTTGTTTTATCTTTAAAAGGACCTTATTTGGAATAACTTCAAATTACCAAATAAAATAAGCATAAATTATAATAAATTATTTTTAATACTAAATAAATATTTTTTAAAGCTAAAATGAGATAAATTGAAGAAATATAACATAACTAAAATAATATGATGTAAAGGCCACTTAAGAAAAGATCTAGAGTTATATAATTATATAATCAAATCAAAGAAAGAATTTTCAAAAATAAGATAAATTGTATAAGAAAGTTGCACCCCACGATAATATAAAGATTGAATGTAACAACCTGTCACATCAAATAATGTACTAATCGAAATGAGTTGTAAAGCATGTCAAATCCTTATAAAATAAAATATTTAAAAATATAAAAATGAACAATTTGTTAGATTAGCTAACTAAGATGAGTCTAACAAAGTTTATTTTGTTCTAATTAGACCTCATTTAGAATTATTATGAGTTATTAAAATAAATAAGCATAAAAAATAATACATTTTTATTTTAATAATAAGAAAATATATATTAAAGTTGAAATTAAGTAAATTAAAGTAATTCAATATAACTAAATCAAAATAATTTAAAGGTTATATTAGAAAAAAAGTTACATTTACATAGCAATATAACCAAATTAAAGAGAAAAACTTTAAAGAAGTAAGAAATTACAAGGGAAACTTACATTTCATGGTCCTTAAGAGATAGCATCCTTAATCATCAAATCTAGTATGATTTAAAATGTGTCGTAAAATGTGCCAAAATAAAAAATAATAAAAAATTTTAAAATATGGAAATTAATATTTGTTTTATTAACCTCCTTGAGTCAAGATAAATGAGGTTTATTTGTCCAAATATAGCCTCATTTAGTAATAATATGAATTACTATAGTAAATAAGTATAAATAATAATGAATTATTATTTTAATATTAAGTAAATATATATTAAAGATAAAATGAGATAAATTAAAGTAATATAAGGTGACCAAATCAAAGTGATCTAAAGGTTGCACAAGTGAAGATTTAGAGTTATATAGTAATAAGACAAAAATGAAATCAAAAAAGATGAAAAAATAAAATAAATTGTATAAGAAAGTTACATTGTAAGATAATACTAAAAAGATCAAGTGTAATATCCTCGACTATCAAATCAGGCAAAAATTAAAATATCTCCAAAAAAGAGCAAAACTCAGAAAAAAATATTTAAAATCTAGATATTACTATAAAGTTGGAAAGAGGTAAGCTAGATGAGTCCCACGACATTTATTCGATTTGCAACATTTAAAGTTTTTTTGAATTAATAAATTAAATAAGCATAAATAATCATAAATTAATATTTTAATATTAAGTAAATATATATGTATGTTGAAATGAGATGAATTTAAGAAATATAATACAACTAATTAAAAGTGATGTCAATACCACATAAGAGGCGATATAGAGTTAGTAATATAACAAAACCAAAGTAAAAACTAGAAAACAATTTGTAAATTGTACGAAAAATTTGCATTCTTAAACTATGAGTGAGATAGAGTGTAACATCCTTGAGCATCAAATTAGATACAAATTAAAATATTTCAAAAAAGTCTACTAAATCCATAAATAAAAAACTATGTAAAAATGTCAAAAAGAATATTTAATTGAATGAAGCTTATCAAAACAAGTCCAATAATATTTGTTTCATCTCAATCGGACCAAGTTTAGAATTACTATGAATCACCAAAAGTAAACAAGCATAAATAATATTACATTATTATTTTATTAACTTTAATATATACTTAATATCAAAATAATAATTTCTTATTTAACTTTGTAACTAACAAAAATAATAATTAACATCCAATAGAGATGAAATAAATGTCATTAGAGTTATCTCAACAAGTACTACCCAATTAAATATTTATTTTTATACTTTTTTGTTATTTTGAATTTTAGGGTTTTGGCTTGTTTTATGAGTTATTTTGATTTTTATCTAATTTGATAATCAAGAAAGTTACACTCAATAACCTTAAAGTCTTGGATTGTAATCTTTCTACATTGATAAGATTAAATTATTATTAAACTCTAAATTTTTCTCTCATGTCATCTTTCATCACATTGATTTGGTTACATTAAATTGCTTTAATTTATCTTATTTTAATTTTAATATATTTACTTAATATTATTATTTATTATTTAATATATATTTACTTTAATATATATTTACTTAAAATTTAAAATAAGATAAATTGAAGTAATATAATATAACTAAATCAAAATAATGTAATGGTCACATAAGAGGAGAACTATAATTTCATAGTAATATAAATAAATCAAAGCAAAATATTTGAAGAAATGAGCCGAATTATACGAAAAGATAAATTGAAAGATACCAAGGAGATCGATTGTGATTACCTCGATCGCCAAATCAATTTCTAGTTGAAATATGTTATAATATGTGAAAAAAGCATAGAAAATAAAGAAGGATATTTGACTTGATAGACGTCATCATGATGAGTCTAATGACATTTTTTATCTCGATAGAACTGGTCATTAATTACTAAAATAAATAAGCATAAATAACAATAAATTATTATTCTAATATTAAATAAACATATATTAAAGTACAAATGGGATAAATAATAATATAAACAAATCAAAGATTTCTAAATGTCACATGATAAAGATTTAGAGTACATAATAATATAACAAAATCAAACATAAAAATTCAAAAATATTGTATAGATTGAGTGTACATCCTCGACCTTTAAATTGGATACAAATCAAAATATTTATATATGTGTGCACACACATGTGTGTTTGTATGTGCATGTGTGAGTATATGTGCATGTGCGTATGTGTGTGCATGTGTGTATGTTTGTGCATGCATGTGTGTGCATGTATATGTGTGTATGCATGTGTGTTTGTGATTGTGTAGTTGTTTGTGTGTGCATACTACGTGCATGTGTGTGTGTGTTTGTGTGTGGGGGTGAGCATTTTTGTGTGTACATGTGGGTGCATTCATGTGCATTTGTGTTTATGTGTGCGACTTTGTCTGTGTCCTTTGTGTTCATATGAACATGTGTGCATGTGTGTGTTTTTGTACATTTATGGGTTTAAGCAAGCGTGTGCACGTGTGGATGTGTTTTTGCATACATATAAGAGTGTATGTTGGTGCATACGCATGTGTGTGTATGAGTGTGTGTATATGAAAGTGTGTGTGCTTATGCACATGTGTGTGTGTTTGTGACTACTTGGGTGTGTGTGTGCATGTACATGTATGTGTCATTGTGTGGGCCTTATTACACGTGTACGTGTGCCTGTGCATGCATGCATATTTGTTTCCATGCGTTCATGTGAGTGTGTGTGTGTGTGTGTGCTTTTGCATGTGTGAGCACGTGTGTGCAATTACATATAAATGCATGTTTGTGTGTCGTGCTTGTGAGAGTGTATGCCTATATGTGTGTGTGGGCATGCATGTGTATGCTCATGTGTATTGTGTGCTTCCATGAATGTGTGTGTGTGTGTCTATATATACATTTATTCACTTGTGTGTGTGTGTAGATGCACACATGCATATGAATGTGTGTGATAATGTGCATGGGTGTTAGTTTGTGTACATGTGTTTGTGTGCACTTGGGCACATGCTTGTGCGTGGGTCCGTGTGTGTGTGTGTTCATATGTGTGTTTGTGTGTGTGTGCATGTGAATGTGTGTGATTATACATGTGTGTTTGCATGTGTGCGTACATGTGTGTATTTATTTGCATGTGTGTGTGCATGTGAGCATTTATTTTCATATGTATGTACCTATATGTTCTTGTGTGCGGGTGTCTGTGTGTGCATCTATGCATGTGTGTATGCACGTGTGTTTACGTGTGTGTATGTATGCGTGTGTCTGTGCATGTGTGTGCGTACGTGTTTGCGCATGTGTGCATGTGTTTTTCGATGTGTGCGTGCATTTACATGCTTGCATAAATATGTGTGTGTGTGTGTGTGCATTTTTACGTTTATTGCATGTGTGCATTTACACGTAGGTACAGGTAGTTGCACACATGCATGTGAACATTTGTGTTCATGTTTGAGGCTATGTGTGCATGTGTGTATATGTTTGTATGTGTGTGTGTGCATATACAAGTATGTGATTATGCATGAGTATGCATATGTGTGTCTGCTTGTATGTGCATGTGTTAATATATGTTCGTGTGTGTGTGTGTGTGCATGTGCTCATCTTTGCATCTATATATGTGCATGTGCGCGAGTGTGGATGTGCGTGTATGCATGTTTGTGCATCTATTTTTCTATGTGTATGCACAAGCACATGTGGGTGTATTTGTGTGTGTGTTTATATTTGTGGTATATGAGTTTGTGTGCATGTGAGAGTGTGTGCAAGTGTGCTTGTGTGAGTGTGTGGGTACATGTGTGTATTTGTGTGTGAACTTGTGCATTCATGTGTTTGTGTTCAAGCATGAGTGTGTGAATGTGTGTGTTTGTGCATGTGTGTGTGTGCATATGTGTGTACATTTGTTTGTGTGTGTGTTTGCATGTGTGTGATTTTGTGTGTGTGTGAGCATATTTTTGTGTGTATATGGGTGTACATGTATATGTCTACATATGTGTGTATATATTTATGTACCTATTATGTGTGCCTGTGTTTGTGTTCTTGTGTTCATATGTTCTGTGTGTATATGTGAGTGTGTGTATGCATAAATGTGCATGCATTTCTTTGTGTGTGCTCATTTTTATATGTATATGTGTGTATGTGTGTGTATGTTTGTAAGTGTTTGTCAATATTTATGTGTATGTAAACATTTGTGTATATGTGTGCATATGCATGTACATGTGTGTGTTAAGTGTATGCATGTGTGTTGGTTTGTAGCATGTCTGTATGCATGTGCTTGTGTTCATGTGTGTGTATGAGCATAGTTGCACACATTTGTGTATGTGTGTGTATTTGTGTCTACATGTGTGTGTGTTGGTATATGCATGTGTCTGTATGTGTGAGTGCATGTGTAGGCATGTGCATTTGTATGTGTGTGTTTATGCATGTATGCATGCATAAGTTTGTGTGCATGTAAGTGCATATGTATATCCATGTGAACTAGTAAGAGTTTATGGGTGTGTGATATATCCATGTGTTTGTGTACATATGCGTGTACTTGTGTATGCTTGTGTGTGTGTGTGTTCACATGTTGTTGTTGTGTGTGTGCATGTATGGGTATACATGGGCATGAGTGTGTGTGGGTGTGTGAATATGTATATACATATGTGTATGTGCATGTGTGTTCATGTGTGCATGTGTGTATGTATGTATGCATGTATATATATATATATATATATATATATTAGACTAGTATATCATATGAATAGAAAATAAAAAAAATAGATTTTTAGAGATGTTATCCTCAACACTAAGCTCAACAAATATTATCATAGGGATATTAGGATTAGATAGTTGCTTAGTGTATGTGTATGATATGAATGACACTAAGCATAGATGTGATCACATGGTATTGATTTTTGTATCAAATATATGTCGAGTGTATATACTATAATTTTATTATGTATGAATAACACAAAACCCAATAGATGTTGTCATTATGTATAAGTATCATACCTACTTAGTGGCACTAGGCCCAATGAATGTTATCATAATAAGGTAATGATCTTCGTATTAGATATCTTCATAGTATTATTTGGATATAGTAATGGATGTTGGTTAGAGGTTATTTTATACACACACACACACACACAGATATATATATATATATATATATGTTATTGTCAAATTGTCATATTACCTAATACTAAAGATGTAGTATATAACATTCTCGATCATCTGATTAGGTACTAATCAAATTTGTCTCATGAAGTGTGACAAAATATTTAAAAATGAAATGTCTAAAATTAATTTTTATTTGGATAAAAGTCATTTAGTTATGTTCAATGGTGGATGTTTCTTATCTATAAGACATCATTTGAAATTACTATAAATTATAAATTATATTGTATTGTTATTTTAATAATAAATACATTTTAAAACTAAAATGAGATAAATTAAGTAATGTAATATAACCAAATTAAAGCGATTTAAAGGCCACTCAAGAAGAGAATTAAGTCTCATAATAATATAACTAAATCAAAAAAAAGTTGAAGATAATGATACAAATTATGTGAAAAAGTCACTTTCCAAGATACTAAGAAAATCAAATTTTACATCCTCAATTTTCAAATCACTTACAAATCAAAACATCTAGTAAAGCATGCCTAAATTTTGAAAAAAAAAAGATATTTAAAAATGAAGAATCAAATATTTGATTATATAAAGCTCATAAGATAAGTTCAATGATATTTGTTTTGTCTCAACTCTTTTAGAAATACTTAAAATCAATAAAATAAATAAGAATAAATGATAATAAAATATTATTTTAATTATAGTTAAATATATATTATAAGTAAAATAAGATAAATTAAAACAATATAATTTAATTATAATAGACTAATTTAAAAATCGTACAATAAAACATTTACAATTACAAAGCATTATGCCGAATCAAAGTGTAAACTTTTAAAAAATAAAATAAACTATGAATTACCAAATTAAATAACAATAAATAATTAAACATTATTATTTAAATTTTAAGTATATGAATTCGAGCTTAAATGAGATTAATTTAATTAATATAATATAAACTAAATAAAAGCATAGTAAACATCACAAGTTAGGAGATTTAGAGTTACATTGCGTTGATTTGTTTAGGTTAAGTAGTTTCATTTTTTTCTCAATTCTACTTTAATTTATATTTTCTTAGTATTAAAATCATAGTTTTTTGTTATCTATGTTTATTTATTTTGGTAATTTGTAGTTATTCTAAATAAAATCTGATTTAAGCGAAAAAAACACCATTTGACTCGTCTCGAAGAGCTCTATCGTATTAAATATTATTTTTTTATGGTTTTTTCTTGCTATATGAGATATTTTGATTCATACCTTATTTGATGATAAAAGATATTACACTTGAACTCCTTCATATATTGTAATAAAAAAATTTTGTATTATTGATCTCATTTTTTTAAAAGTTTTGCTTTGATTTGATTATATTATTTTGAAACTCTAATCCTTCTCTTATGTGACTCTTACATCAATTCAATTTGGTTATATTATATCACTTTTATTTATCTCATTTTTGCTTTAATATGTACTTACTTAATATCAAAATAATAATTTATAAATATTTAGGCTTATTTAACTTTGTAACTAACAAAAATAATAATTAACATCCAATAGAGATGAAATAATGTCATTAGAGTCATCTCAAAAAGTACTACCCAATTAAATATTTTTTTTTTATACTTTTTTGTTATTTTGAATTTTAGGGTTTTGGCTTGTTTTATGAGTTATTTTGATTTTTACCTTATTTGATAATCAAGAAAGTTACACTCAATAACCTTAGAGTCTTGGATTGTAATTTTTCTACATAATTTATCTCTTTTTTCAAAGTTTTCTCTTTGATTAAGTTAAATTATTATTAAACTCTAAATTTTTCTCTCATTTCACCTTTCATCAAATTGATTTGGCTACAGTAAATTGCTTTAATTTATCTTATTTTAATTTTAATATATTTACTTAATATTATTATTTATTATTTAATATATATTTACTTTAATATATATTTACTTAAAATTTAAAATAAGATAAATTGAATTAATATAATATAACTAAATCAAAATAATGTAATGGTCACATAAGAGGAGAACTATAATTTCATAGTAATATAAATAAATCAAAGCAAAATATTTGAAGAAATGAGCCGAATTATACGAAAAGATAAATTGAAAGATACCAAGGAGATCGATTGTGATTACCTCGATCGCCAAATCAATTTCTAGTTGAAATATGTTATAATATGTGAAAAAAGCATAGAAAATAAAGAAGGATATTTGACTTGATAGACGTCATCATGATGAGTCTAATGACATTTTTTATCTCGATAGAACTGGTCATTAATTACTAAAATAAATAAGCATAAATAACAATAAATTATTATTCTAATATTAAATAAACATATATTAAAGTACAAATGGGATAAATAATAATATAAACAAATCAAAGATTTCTAAATGTCACATGATAAAGATTTAGAGTACATAATAATATAACAAAATCAAACATAAAAATTCAAAAATATTGTATAGATTGAGTGTACATCCTCAACCTTTAAATTGGATACAAATCAAAATATTTATATATGTGTGCACACACATGTGTGTTTGTATGTGCATGTGTGAGTATATGTGCATGTGCGTATGTGTGTACATGTGTGTATGTTTGTGCATGCATGTGTGTGCATGTATATGTGTGTATGCATGTGTGTTTGTGATTGTGTAGTTGTTTGTGTGTGCATACTACGTGCATGTGTGTGTGTGTTTGTGTGTGGGGGTGAGCATTTTTGTGTGTACATGTGGGTGCATTCATGTGCATTTGTGTTTATGTGTGCGACTTTGTCTGTGTCCTTTGTGTTCATATGAACATGTGTGCATGTGTGTGTTTTTGTACATTTATGGGTTTAAGCAAGCGTGTGCACGTGTGGATGTGTTTTTGCATACATATAAGAGTGTATGTTGGTGCATACGCATGTGTGTGTATGAGTGTGTGTATATGAAAGTGTGTGTGCCTATGCACATGTGTGTGTGTTTGTGACTACTTGGGTGTGTGTGTGCATGTACATGTATGTATCATTGTGTGGGCCTTATTACACGTGTACGTGTGCCTGTGCATGCATGCATATTTGTTTCCATGCGTTCATGTGAGTGTGTGTGTGTGTGTGTGCTTTTGCATGTGTGAGCACGTGTGTGCAATTACATATAAATGCATGTTTGTGTGTCGTGCTTGTGAGAGTGTATGCCTATATGTGTGTGTGGGCATGCATGTGTATGCTCATGTGTATTGTGTGCTTGCATGAATGTGTGTGTGTGTGTCTATATATACATTTATTCACTTGTGTGTGTGTGTGTAGATGCACACATGCATATGAATGTGTGTGATAATGTGCGCGGGTGTTAGTTTGTGTACATGTGTTTGTGTGCACTTGGGCACATGCTTGTGCGTGGGTCCGTGTGTGTGTGTGTTCATATGTGTGTTTGTGTGTGTGTGCATGTGAATGTGTGTGATTATACATGTGTGTTTGCATGTGTGCGTACATGTGTGTATTTATTTGCATGTGTGTGTGCATGTGAGCATTTATTTTCATATGTATGTTCCTATATGTTCTTGTGTGCGGGTGTCTGCGTGTGCATCTATGCATGTGTGTATGCACGTGTGTTTACGTGTGTGTATGTATGCGTGTGTCTGTGCATGTGTGTGCGTACGTGTTTGCGCATGTGTGCATGTGTTTTTCGATGTGTGCGTGCATTTACATGCTTGCATAAATATGTGTGTGTGTGTGTACATTTTTACGTTTATTGCATGTGTGCATTTACACGTAGGTACAGGTAGTTGCACACATGCATGTGGACATTTGTGTTCATGTTTGAGGCTATGTGTGCATGTGTGTATATGTTTGTATGTGTGTGTGTGCATATACAAGTATGTGATTATGCATGAGTATGCATATGTGTGTCTGCTTGTATGTGCATGTGTTAATATATGTTCGTGTGTGTGTGTGTGCATGTGCTCATCTTTGCATCTATATATGTGCATGTGCGCGAGTGTGGATGTGCGTGTATGCATGTTTGTGCATCTATTTTTCTATGTGTATGCACAAGCACATGTGGGTGTATTTGTGTGTGTGTTTATATTTGTGGTATATGAGTTTGTGTGCATGTGAGAGTGTGTGCAAGTGTGCTTGTGTGAGTGTGTGGGTACATGTGTGTATTTGTGTGTGAACTTGTGCATTCATGTGTTTGTGTTCAAGCATGAGTGTGTGAATGTGTGTGTTTGTGCATGTGTGTGTGTGCATATGTGTGTACATTTGTTTGTGTGTGTGTTTGCATGTGTGTGATTTTGTGTGTGTGTGAGCATATTTTTGTGTGTATATGGGTGTACATGTATATGTTTGCATATGTATGTATATATTTATGTACTTATTATGTGTGCCTGTGTTTGTCTTCTTGTGTTCATATGTTCTGTGTGTATATGTGAGTGTGTGTATGCATAAATGTGCATGCATTTCTTTGTGTGTGCTCATTTTTATATGTATATGTGTGTATGTGTGTGTATGTTTGTAAGTGTTTGTCAATATTTATGTGTATGTAAACATTTGTGTATATGTGTGCATATGCATGTACATGTGTGTGTTAAGTGTATGCATGTGTGTTGGTTTGTAGCATGTCTGTATGCATGTGCTTGTGTTCATGTGTGTGTATGTGCATAGTTGCACACATTTGTGTATGTGTGTGTATTTGTGTCTACATGTGTGTGTGTTGATATATGCATGTGTCTGTATGTGTGAGTGCATGTGTAGGCATGTGCATTTGTATGTGTGTTTGTGCATGTATGCGTGCATAAGTTTGTGTGCATGTAAGTGCATATGTATATGCATGTGAACTAGTGAGAGTTTGTGGGTGTGTGATATATCCATGTGTTTGTGTACATATGCGTGTACTTGTGTATGCTTGTGTGTGTGTGTGTTCACATGTTGTTGTTGTGTGTGTGCATGTATGGGTATACATGGGCATGAGTGTGTGTGGGTGTGTGAATATGTATATACATATGTGTATGTGCATGTGTGTTCATGTGTGCATGTGTGTATGTATGTATGCATGTATATATATATATATATATATATATATATATATTAGACTAGTATATCATATGAATAGAAAATAAAAAAAATAGATTTTTAGAGATGTTATCCTCAACACTAAGCTCAACAAATATTATCATAGGGATATTAGGATTAGATAGTTGCTTAGTGTATGTGTATGATATGAATGACACTAAGCATAGATGTGATCACATGGTATTGATTTTTGTATCAAATATATGTCGAGTGTATATACTATAATTTTATTATGTATGAATAACACAAAACCCAATAGATGTTGTCATTATGTATAAGTATCATACCTACTTAGTGGCACTAGGCCCAATGAATGTTATCATAATAAGGTAATGATCTTCGTATTAGATATCTTCATAGTATTATTTGGATATAGTAATGGATGTTGGTTAGAGGTTATTTTATACACACACACACACACACAGATATATATATATATATATGTTATTGTCAAATTGTCATATTACCTAATACTAAAGATGTAGTATATAACATTCTCGATCATCTGATTAGGTACTAATCAAATTTGTCTCATGAAGTGTGACAAAATATTTAAAAATGAAATGTCTAAAATTAATTTTTATTTGGATAAAAGTCATTTAGTTATGTTCAATGGTGGATGTTTCTTATCTATAAGACATCATTTGAAATTACTATAAATTATAAATTATATTGTATTGTTATTTTAATAATAAATACATTTTAAAACTAAAATGAGATAAATTAAGTAATGTAATATAACCAAATTAAAGCGATTTAAAGGCCACTCAAGAAGAGAATTAAGTCTCATAATAATATAACTAAATCAAAAAAAAGTTGAAGATAATGATACAAATTATGTGAAAAAGTCACTTTCCAAGATACTAAGAAAATCAAATTTTACATCCTCAATTTTCAAATCACTTACAAATCAAAACATCTAGTAAAGCATGCCTAAATTTTGAAAAAAAAAAGATATTTAAAAATGAAGAATCAAATATTTGATTATATAAAGCTCATAAGATAAGTTCAATGATATTTGTTTTGTCTCAACTCTTTTAGAAATACTTAAAATCAATAAAATAAATAAGAATAAATGATAATAAAATATTATTTTAATTATAGTTAAATATATATCATAAGTAAAATAAGATAAATTAAAACAATATAATTTAATTATAATAGACTAATTTAAAAATCGTACAATAAAACATTTACAATTACAAAGCATTATGCCGAATCAAAGTGTAAACTTTTAAAAAATAAAATAAACTATGAATTACCAAATTAAATAACAATAAATAATTAAACATTATTATTTAAATTTTAAGTATATGAATTCGAGCTTAAATGAGATTAATTTAATTAATATAATATAAACTAAATAAAAGCATAGTAAACATCACAAGTTAGGAGATTTAGAGTTACATTGCGTTGATTTGTTTAGGTTAAGTAGTTTCATTTTTTTCTCAATTCTACTTTAATTTATATTTTCTTAGTATTAAAATCATAGTTTTTTGTTATCTATGTTTATTTATTTTGGTAATTTGTAGTTATTCTAAATAAAATCTGATTTAAGCGAAAAAAACACCATTTGACTCGTCTCGAAGAGCTCTATCGTATTAAATATTATTTTTTTATGGTTTTTTCTTGCTATATGAGATATTTTGATTCATACCTTATTTGATGATAAAAGATATTACACTTGAACTCCTTCATATATTGTAATAAAAAAATTTTGTATTATTGATCTCATTTTTTTAAAAGTTTTGCTTTGATTTGATTATATTATTTTGAAACTCTAATCCTTCTCTTATGTGACTCTTACATCAATTCAATTTGGTTATATTATATCACTTTTATTTATCTCATTTTTGCTTTAATATGTACTTACTTAATATCAAAATAATAATTTATAAATATTTAGGCTTATTTAACTTTGTAACTAACAAAAATAATAATTAACATCCAATAGAGATGAAATAATGTCATTAGAGTCATCTCAAAAAGTACTACCCAATTAAATATTTTTTTTTTATACTTTTTTGTTATTTTGAATTTTAGGGTTTTGGCTTGTTTTATGAGTTATTTTGATTTTTACCTTATTTGATAATCAAGAAAGTTACACTCAATAACCTTAGAGTCTTGGATTGTAATTTTTCTACATAATTTATCTCTTTTTTCAAAGTTTTCTCTTTGATTAAGTTAAATTATTATTAAACTCTAAATTTTTCTCTCATTTCACCTTTCATCAAATTGATTTGGCTACAGTAAATTGCTTTAATTTATCTTATTTTAATTTTAATATATTTACTTAATATTATTATTTATTATTTAATATATATTTACTTTAATATATATTTACTTAAAATTTAAAATAAGATAAATTGAATTAATATAATATAACTAAATCAAAATAATGTAATGGTCACATAAGAGGAGAACTATAATTTCATAGTAATATAAATAAATCAAAGCAAAATATTTGAAGAAATGAGCCGAATTATACGAAAAGATAAATTGAAAGATACCAAGGAGATCGATTGTGATTACCTCGATCGCCAAATCAATTTCTAGTTGAAATATGTTATAATATGTGAAAAAAGCATAGAAAATAAAGAAGGATATTTGACTTGATAGACGTCATCATGATGAGTCTAATGACATTTTTTATCTCGATAGAACTGGTCATTAATTACTAAAATAAATAAGCATAAATAACAATAAATTATTATTCTAATATTAAATAAACATATATTAAAGTACAAATGGGATAAATAATAATATAAACAAATCAAAGATTTCTAAATGTCACATGATAAAGATTTAGAGTACATAATAATATAACAAAATCAAACATAAAAATTCAAAAATATTTTATAGATTGAGTGTACATCCTCAACCTTTAAATTGGATACAAATCAAAATATTTATATATGTGTGCACACACATGTGTGTTTGTATGTGCATGTGTGAGTATATGTGCATGTGCGTATGTGTGTACATGTGTGTATGTTTGTGCATGCATGTGTGTGCATGTATATGTGTGTATGCATGTGTGTTTGTGATTGTGTAGTTGTTTGTGTGTGCATACTACGTGCATGTGTGTGTGTGTTTGTGTGTGGGGGTGAGCATTTTTGTGTGTACATGTGGGTGCATTCATGTGCATTTGTGTTTATGTGTGCGACTTTGTCTGTGTCCTTTGTGTTCATATGAACATGTGTGCATGTGTGTGTTTTTGTACATTTATGGGTTTAAGCAAGCGTGTGCACGTGTGGATGTGTTTTTGCATACATATAAGAGTGTATGTTGGTGCATACGCATGTGTGTGTATGAGTGTGTGTATATGAAAGTGTGTGTGCCTATGCACATGTGTGTGTGTTTGTGACTACTTGGGTGTGTGTGTGCATGTACATGTATGTATCATTGTGTGGGCCTTATTACACGTGTACGTGTGCCTGTGCATGCATGCATATTTGTTTCCATGCGTTCATGTGAGTGTGTGTGTGTGTGTGTGCTTTTGCATGTGTGAGCACGTGTGTGCAATTACATATAAATGCATGTTTGTGTGTCGTGCTTGTGAGAGTGTATGCCTATATGTGTGTGTGGGCATGCATGTGTATGCTCATGTGTATTGTGTGCTTGCATGAATGTGTGTGTGTGTGTCTATATATACATTTATTCACTTGTGTGTGTGTGTGTAGATGCACACATGCATATGAATGTGTGTGATAATGTGCGCGGGTGTTAGTTTGTGTACATGTGTTTGTGTGCACTTGGGCACATGCTTGTGCGTGGGTCCGTGTGTGTGTGTGTTCATATGTGTGTTTGTGTGTGTGTGCATGTGAATGTGTGTGATTATACATGTGTGTTTGCATGTGTGCGTACATGTGTGTATTTATTTGCATGTGTGTGTGCATGTGAGCATTTATTTTCATATGTATGTTCCTATATGTTCTTGTGTGCGGGTGTCTGCGTGTGCATCTATGCATGTGTGTATGCACGTGTGTTTACGTGTGTGTATGTATGCGTGTGTCTGTGCATGTGTGTGCGTACGTGTTTGCGCATGTGTGCATGTGTTTTTCGATGTGTGCGTGCATTTACATGCTTGCATAAATATGTGTGTGTGTGTGTACATTTTTACGTTTATTGCATGTGTGCATTTACACGTAGGTACAGGTAGTTGCACACATGCATGTGGACATTTGTGTTCATGTTTGAGGCTATGTGTGCATGTGTGTATATGTTTGTATGTGTGTGTGTGCATATACAAGTATGTGATTATGCATGAGTATGCATATGTGTGTCTGCTTGTATGTGCATGTGTTAATATATGTTCGTGTGTGTGTGTGTGCATGTGCTCATCTTTGCATCTATATATGTGCATGTGCGCGAGTGTGGATGTGCGTGTATGCATGTTTGTGCATCTATTTTTCTATGTGTATGCACAAGCACATGTGGGTGTATTTGTGTGTGTGTTTATATTTGTGGTATATGAGTTTGTGTGCATGTGAGAGTGTGTGCAAGTGTGCTTGTGTGAGTGTGTGGGTACATGTGTGTATTTGTGTGTGAACTTGTGCATTCATGTGTTTGTGTTCAAGCATGAGTGTGTGAATGTGTGTGTTTGTGCATGTGTGTGTGTGCATATGTGTGTACATTTGTTTGTGTGTGTGTTTGCATGTGTGTGATTTTGTGTGTGTGTGAGCATATTTTTGTGTGTATATGGGTGTACATGTATATGTCTACATATGTGTGTATATATTTATGTACCTATTATGTGTGCCTGTGTTTGTGTTCTTGTGTTCATATGTTCTGTGTGTATATGTGAGTGTGTGTATGCATAAATGTGCATGCATTTCTTTGTGTGTGCTCATTTTTATATGTATATGTGTGTATGTGTGTGTATGTTTGTAAGTGTTTGTCAATATTTATGTGTATGTAAACATTTGTGTATATGTGTGCATATGCATGTACATGTGTGTGTTAAGTGTATGCATGTGTGTTGGTTTGTAGCATGTCTGTATGCATGTGCTTGTGTTCATGTGTGTGTATGAGCATAGTTGCACACATTTGTGTATGTGTGTGTATTTGTGTCTACATGTGTGTGTGTTGGTATATGCATGTGTCTGTATGTGTGAGTGCATGTGTAGGCATGTGCATTTGTATGTGTGTGTTTCTGCATGTATGCATGCATAAGTTTGTGTGCATGTAAGTGCATATGTATATCCATGTGAACTAGTAAGAGTTTATGGGTGTGTGATATATCCATGTGTTTGTGTACATATGCGTGTACTTATGTATGCTTGTGTGTGTGTGTTCACATGTTGTTGTTGTGTGTGTGCATGTATGGGTATACATGGGCATGAGTGTGTGTGGGTGTGTGAATATGTATATACATATGTGTATGTGCATGTGTGTTCATGTGTGCATGTGTGTATGTATGTATGCATGTATATATATATATATATATATATATATTAGACTAGTATATCATATGAATAGAAAATAAAAAAAATAGATTTTTAGAGATGTTATCCTCAACACTAAGCTCAACAAATATTATCATAGGGATATTAGGATTAGATAGTTGCTTAGTGTATGTGTATGATATGAATGACACTAAGCATAGATGTGATCACATGGTATTGATTTTTGTATCAAATATATGTCGAGTGTATATACTATAATTTTATTATGTATGAATAACACAAAACCCAATAGATGTTGTCATTATGTATAAGTATCATACCTACTTAGTGGCACTAGGCCCAATGAATGTTATCATAATAAGGTAATGATCTTCGTATTAGATATCTTCATAGTATTATTTGGATATAGTAATGGATGTTGGTTAGAGGTTATTTTATACACACACACACACACACAGATATATATATATATATATATGTTATTGTCAAATTGTCATATTACCTAATACTAAAGATGTAGTATATAACATTCTCGATCATCTGATTAGGTACTAATCAAATTTGTCTCATGAAGTGTGACAAAATATTTAAAAATGAAATGTCTAAAATTAATTTTTATTTGGATAAAAGTCATTTAGTTATGTTCAATGGTGGATGTTTCTTATCTATAAGACATCATTTGAAATTACTATAAATTATAAATTATATTGTATTGTTATTTTAATAATAAATACATTTTAAAACTAAAATGAGATAAATTAAGTAATGTAATATAACCAAATTAAAGCGATTTAAAGGCCACTCAAGAAGAGAATTAAGTCTCATAATAATATAACTAAATCAAAAAAAAGTTGAAGATAATGATACAAATTATGTGAAAAAGTCACTTTCCAAGATACTAAGAAAATCAAATTTTACATCCTCAATTTTCAAATCACTTACAAATCAAAACATCTAGTAAAGCATGCCTAAATTTTGAAAAAAAAAAGATATTTAAAAATGAAGAATCAAATATTTGATTATATAAAGCTCATAAGATAAGTTCAATGATATTTGTTTTGTCTCAACTCTTTTAGAAATACTTAAAATCAATAAAATAAATAAGAATAAATGATAATAAAATATTATTTTAATTATAGTTAAATATATATCATAAGTAAAATAAGATAAATTAAAACAATATAATTTAATTATAATAGACTAATTTAAAAATCGTACAATAAAACATTTACAATTACAAAGCATTATGCCGAATCAAAGTGTAAACTTTTAAAAAATAAAATAAACTATGAATTACCAAATTAAATAACAATAAATAATTAAACATTATTATTTAAATTTTAAGTATATGAATTCGAGCTTAAATGAGATTAATTTAATTAATATAATATAAACTAAATAAAAGCATAGTAAACATCACAAGTTAGGAGATTTAGAGTTACATTGCGTTGATTTGTTTAGGTTAAGTAGTTTCATTTTTTTCTCAATTCTACTTTAATTTATATTTTCTTAGTATTAAAATCATAGTTTTTTGTTATCTATGTTTATTTATTTTGGTAATTTGTAGTTATTCTAAATAAAATCTGATTTAAGCGAAAAAAACACCATTTGACTCGTCTCGAAGAGCTCTATCGTATTAAATATTATTTTTTTATGGTTTTTTCTTGCTATATGAGATATTTTGATTCATACCTTATTTGATGATAAAAGATATTACACTTGAACTCCTTCATATATTGTAATAAAAAAATTTTGTATTATTGATCTCATTTTTTTAAAAGTTTTGCTTTGATTTGATTATATTATTTTGAAACTCTAATCCTTCTCTTATGTGACTCTTACATCAATTCAATTTGGTTATATTATATCACTTTTATTTATCTCATTTTTGCTTTAATATGTACTTACTTAATATCAAAATAATAATTTATAAATATTTAGGCTTATTTAACTTTGTAACTAACAAAAATAATAATTAACATCCAATAGAGTTGAAATAATGTCATTAGAGTCATCTCAAAAAGTACTACCCAATTAAATATTTTTTTTTTATACTTTTTTGTTATTTTGAATTTTAGGGTTTTGGCTTGTTTTATGAGTTATTTTGATTTTTACCTTATTTGATAATCAAGAAAGTTACACTCAATAACCTTAGAGTCTTGGATTGTAATTTTTCTACATAATTTATCTCTTTTTTCAAAGTTTTCTCTTTGATTAAGTTAAATTATTATTAAACTCTAAATTTTTCTCTCATTTCACCTTTCATCAAATTGATTTGGCTACAGTAAATTGCTTTAATTTATCTTATTTTAATTTTAATATATTTACTTAATATTATTATTTATTATTTAATATATATTTACTTTAATATATATTTACTTAAAATTTAAAATAAGATAAATTGAATTAATATAATATAACTAAATCAAAATAATGTAATGGTCACATAAGAGGAGAACTATAATTTCATAGTAATATAAATAAATCAAAGCAAAATATTTGAAGAAATGAGCCGAATTATACGAAAAGATAAATTGAAAGATACCAAGGAGATCGATTGTGATTACCTCGATCGCCAAATCAATTTCTAGTTGAAATATGTTATAATATGTGAAAAAAGCATAGAAAATAAAGAAGGATATTTGACTTGATAGACGTCATCATGATGAGTCTAATGACATTTTTTATCTCGATAGAACTGGTCATTAATTACTAAAATAAATAAGCATAAATAACAATAAATTATTATTCTAATATTAAATAAACATATATTAAAGTACAAATGGGATAAATAATAATATAAACAAATCAAAGATTTCTAAATGTCACATGATAAAGATTTAGAGTACATAATAATATAACAAAATCAAACATAAAAATTCAAAAATATTGTATAGATTGAGTGTACATCCTCAACCTTTAAATTGGATACAAATCAAAATATTTATATATGTGTGCACACACATGTGTGTTTGTATGTGCATGTGTGAGTATATGTGCATGTGCGTATGTGTGTACATGTGTGTATGTTTGTGCATGCATGTGTGTGCATGTATATGTGTGTATGCATGTGTGTTTGTGATTGTGTAGTTGTTTGTGTGTGCATACTACGTGCATGTGTGTGTGTGTTTGTGTGTGGGGGTGAGCATTTTTGTGTGTACATGTGGGTGCATTCATGTGCATTTGTGTTTATGTGTGCGACTTTGTCTGTGTCCTTTGTGTTCATATGAACATGTGTGCATGTGTGTGTTTTTGTACATTTATGGGTTTAAGCAAGCGTGTGCACGTGTGGATGTGTTTTTGCATACATATAAGAGTGTATGTTGGTGCATACGCATGTGTGTGTATGAGTGTGTGTATATGAAAGTGTGTGTGCCTATGCACATGTGTGTGTGTTTGTGACTACTTGGGTGTGTGTGTGCATGTACATGTATGTATCATTGTGTGGGCCTTATTACACGTGTACGTGTGCCTGTGCATGCATGCATATTTGTTTCCATGCGTTCATGTGAGTGTGTGTGTGTGTGTGTGCTTTTGCATGTGTGAGCACGTGTGTGCAATTACATATAAATGCATGTTTGTGTGTCGTGCTTGTGAGAGTGTATGCCTATATGTGTGTGTGGGCATGCATGTGTATGCTCATGTGTATTGTGTGCTTGCATGAATGTGTGTGTGTGTGTCTATATATACATTTATTCACTTGTGTGTGTGTGTGTAGATGCACACATGCATATGAATGTGTGTGATAATGTGCGCGGGTGTTAGTTTGTGTACATGTGTTTGTGTGCACTTGGGCACATGCTTGTGCGTGGGTCCGTGTGTGTGTGTGTTCATATGTGTGTTTGTGTGTGTGTGCATGTGAATGTGTGTGATTATACATGTGTGTTTGCATGTGTGCGTACATGTGTGTATTTATTTGCATGTGTGTGTGCATGTGAGCATTTATTTTCATATGTATGTTCCTATATGTTCTTGTGTGCGGGTGTCTGCGTGTGCATCTATGCATGTGTGTATGCACGTGTGTTTACGTGTGTGTATGTATGCGTGTGTCTGTGCATGTGTGTGCGTACGTGTTTGCGCATGTGTGCATGTGTTTTTCGATGTGTGCGTGCATTTACATGCTTGCATAAATATGTGTGTGTGTGTGTACATTTTTACGTTTATTGCATGTGTGCATTTACACGTAGGTACAGGTAGTTGCACACATGCATGTGGACATTTGTGTTCATGTTTGAGGCTATGTGTGCATGTGTGTATATGTTTGTATGTGTGTGTGTGCATATACAAGTATGTGATTATGCATGAGTATGCATATGTGTGTCTGCTTGTATGTGCATGTGTTAATATATGTTCGTGTGTGTGTGTGTGCATGTGCTCATCTTTGCATCTATATATGTGCATGTGCGCGAGTGTGGATGTGCGTGTATGCATGTTTGTGCATCTATTTTTCTATGTGTATGCACAAGCACATGTGGGTGTATTTGTGTGTGTGTTTATATTTGTGGTATATGAGTTTGTGTGCATGTGAGAGTGTGTGCAAGTGTGCTTGTGTGAGTGTGTGGGTACATGTGTGTATTTGTGTGTGAACTTGTGCATTCATGTGTTTGTGTTCAAGCATGAGTGTGTGAATGTGTGTGTTTGTGCATGTGTGTGTGTGCATATGTGTGTACATTTGTTTGTGTGTGTGTTTGCATGTGTGTGATTTTGTGTGTGTGTGAGCATATTTTTGTGTGTATATGGGTGTACATGTATATGTCTACATATGTGTGTATATATTTATGTACCTATTATGTGTGCCTGTGTTTGTGTTCTTGTGTTCATATGTTCTGTGTGTATATGTGAGTGTGTGTATGCATAAATGTGCATGCATTTCTTTGTGTGTGCTCATTTTTATATGTATATGTGTGTATGTGTGTGTATGTTTGTAAGTGTTTGTCAATATTTATGTCTATGTAAACATTTGTGTATATGTGTGCATATGCATGTACATGTGTGTGTTAAGTGTATGCATGTGTGTTGGTTTGTAGCATGTCTGTATGCATGTGCTTGTGTTCATGTGTGTGTATGAGCATAGTTGCACACATTTGTGTATGTGTGTGTATTTGTGTCTACATGTGTGTGTGTTGGTATATGCATGTGTCTGTATGTGTGAGTGCATGTGTAGGCATGTGCATTTGTATGTGTGTGTTTATGCATGTATGCATGCATAAGTTTGTGTGCATGTAAGTGCATATGTATATCCATGTGAACTAGTAAGAGTTTATGGGTGTGTGATATATCCATGTGTTTGTGTACATATGCGTGTACTTGTGTATGCTTGTGTGTGTGTGTTCACATGTTGTTGTTGTGTGTGTGCATGTATGGGTATACATGGGCATGAGTGTGTGTGGGTGTGTGAATATGTATATACATATGTGTATGTGCATGTGTGTTCATGTGTGCATGTGTGTATGTATGTATGCATGTATATATATATATATATATATATATATTAGACTAGTATATCATATGAATAGAAAATAAAAAAAATAGATTTTTAGAGATGTTATCCTCAACACTAAGCTCAACAAATATTATCATAGGGATATTAGGATTAGATAGTTGCTTAGTGTATGTGTATGATATGAATGACACTAAGCATAGATGTGATCACATGGTATTGATTTTTGTATCAAATATATGTCGAGTGTATATACTATAATTTTATTATGTATGAATAACACAAAACCCAATAGATGTTGTCATTATGTATAAGTATCATACCTACTTAGTGGCACTAGGCCCAATGAATGTTATCATAATAAGGTAATGATCTTCGTATTAGATATCTTCATAGTATTATTTGGATATAGTAATGGATGTTGGTTAGAGGTTATTTTATACACACACACACACACACAGATATATATATATATATATATGTTATTGTCAAATTGTCATATTACCTAATACTAAAGATGTAGTATATAACATTCTCGATCATCTGATTAGGTACTAATCAAATTTGTCTCATGAAGTGTGACAAAATATTTAAAAATGAAATGTCTAAAATTAATTTTTATTTGGATAAAAGTCATTTAGTTATGTTCAATGGTGGATGTTTCTTATCTATAAGACATCATTTGAAATTACTATAAATTATAAATTATATTGTATTGTTATTTTAATAATAAATACATTTTAAAACTAAAATGAGATAAATTAAGTAATGTAATATAACCAAATTAAAGCGATTTAAAGGCCACTCAAGAAGAGAATTAAGTCTCATAATAATATAACTAAATCAAAAAAAAGTTGAAGATAATGATACAAATTATGTGAAAAAGTCACTTTCCAAGATACTAAGAAAATCAAATTTTACATCCTCAATTTTCAAATCACTTACAAATCAAAACATCTAGTAAAGCATGCCTAAATTTTGAAAAAAAAAAGATATTTAAAAATGAAGAATCAAATATTTGATTATATAAAGCTCATAAGATAAGTTCAATGATATTTGTTTTGTCTCAACTCTTTTAGAAATACTTAAAATCAATAAAATAAATAAGAATAAATGATAATAAAATATTATTTTAATTATAGTTAAATATATATCATAAGTAAAATAAGATAAATTAAAACAATATAATTTAATTATAATAGACTAATTTAAAAATCGTACAATAAAACATTTACAATTACAAAGCATTATGCCGAATCAAAGTGTAAACTTTTAAAAAATAAAATAAACTATGAATTACCAAATTAAATAACAATAAATAATTAAACATTATTATTTAAATTTTAAGTATATGAATTCGAGCTTAAATGAGATTAATTTAATTAATATAATATAAACTAAATAAAAGCATAGTAAACATCACAAGTTAGGAGATTTAGAGTTACATTGCGTTGATTTGTTTAGGTTAAGTAGTTTCATTTTTTTCTCAATTCTACTTTAATTTATATTTTCTTAGTATTAAAATCATAGTTTTTTGTTATCTATGTTTATTTATTTTGGTAATTTGTAGTTATTCTAAATAAAATCTGATTTAAGCGAAAAAAACACCATTTGACTCGTCTCGAAGAGCTCTATCGTATTAAATATTATTTTTTTATGGTTTTTTCTTGCTATATGAGATATTTTGATTCATACCTTATTTGATGATAAAAGATATTACACTTGAACTCCTTCATATATTGTAATAAAAAAATTTTGTATTATTGATCTCATTTTTTTAAAAGTTTTGCTTTGATTTGATTATATTATTTTGAAACTCTAATCCTTCTCTTATGTGACTCTTACATCAATTCAATTTGGTTATATTATATCACTTTTATTTATCTCATTTTTGCTTTAATATGTACTTACTTAATATCAAAATAATAATTTATAAATATTTAGGCTTATTTAACTTTGTAACTAACAAAAATAATAATTAACATCCAATAGAGATGAAATAATGTCATTAGAGTCATCTCAAAAAGTACTACCCAATTAAATATTTTTTTTTTATACTTTTTTGTTATTTTGAATTTTAGGGTTTTGGCTTGTTTTATGAGTTATTTTGATTTTTACCTTATTTGATAATCAAGAAAGTTACACTCAATAACCTTAGAGTCTTGGATTGTAATTTTTCTACATAATTTATCTCTTTTTTCAAAGTTTTCTCTTTGATTAAGTTAAATTATTATTAAACTCTAAATTTTTCTCTCATTTCACCTTTCATCAAATTGATTTGGCTACAGTAAATTGCTTTAATTTATCTTATTTTAATTTTAATATATTTACTTAATATTATTATTTATTATTTAATATATATTTACTTTAATATATATTTACTTAAAATTTAAAATAAGATAAATTGAATTAATATAATATAACTAAATCAAAATAATGTAATGGTCACATAAGAGGAGAACTATAATTTCATAGTAATATAAATAAATCAAAGCAAAATATTTGAAGAAATGAGCCGAATTATACGAAAAGATAAATTGAAAGATACCAAGGAGATCGATTGTGATTACCTCGATCGCCAAATCAATTTCTAGTTGAAATATGTTATAATATGTGAAAAAAGCATAGAAAATAAAGAAGGATATTTGACTTGATAGACGTCATCATGATGAGTCTAATGACATTTTTTATCTCGATAGAACTGGTCATTAATTACTAAAATAAATAAGCATAAATAACAATAAATTATTATTCTAATATTAAATAAACATATATTAAAGTACAAATGGGATAAATAATAATATAAACAAATCAAAGATTTCTAAATGTCACATGATAAAGATTTAGAGTACATAATAATATAACAAAATCAAACATAAAAATTCAAAAATATTGTATAGATTGAGTGTACATCCTCAACCTTTAAATTGGATACAAATCAAAATATTTATATATGTGTGCACACACATGTGTGTTTGTATGTGCATGTGTGAGTATATGTGCATGTGCGTATGTGTGTACATGTGTGTATGTTTGTGCATGCATGTGTGTGCATGTATATGTGTGTATGCATGTGTGTTTGTGATTGTGTAGTTGTTTGTGTGTGCATACTACGTGCATGTGTGTGTGTGTTTGTGTGTGGGGGTGAGCATTTTTGTGTGTACATGTGGGTGCATTCATGTGCATTTGTGTTTATGTGTGCGACTTTGTCTGTGTCCTTTGTGTTCATATGAACATGTGTGCATGTGTGTGTTTTTGTACATTTATGGGTTTAAGCAAGCGTGTGCACGTGTGGATGTGTTTTTGCATACATATAAGAGTGTATGTTGGTGCATACGCATGTGTGTGTATGAGTGTGTGTATATGAAAGTGTGTGTGCCTATGCACATGTGTGTGTGTTTGTGACTACTTGGGTGTGTGTGTGCATGTACATGTATGTATCATTGTGTGGGCCTTATTACACGTGTACGTGTGCCTGTGCATGCATGCATATTTGTTTCCATGCGTTCATGTGAGTGTGTGTGTGTGTGTGTGCTTTTGCATGTGTGAGCACGTGTGTGCAATTACATATAAATGCATGTTTGTGTGTCGTGCTTGTGAGAGTGTATGCCTATATGTGTGTGTGGGCATGCATGTGTATGCTCATGTGTATTGTGTGCTTGCATGAATGTGTGTGTGTGTGTCTATATATACATTTATTCACTTGTGTGTGTGTGTGTAGATGCACACATGCATATGAATGTGTGTGATAATGTGCGCGGGTGTTAGTTTGTGTACATGTGTTTGTGTGCACTTGGGCACATGCTTGTGCGTGGGTCCGTGTGTGTGTGTGTTCATATGTGTGTTTGTGTGTGTGTGCATGTGAATGTGTGTGATTATACATGTGTGTTTGCATGTGTGCGTACATGTGTGTATTTATTTGCATGTGTGTGTGCATGTGAGCATTTATTTTCATATGTATGTTCCTATATGTTCTTGTGTGCGGGTGTCTGCGTGTGCATCTATGCATGTGTGTATGCACGTGTGTTTACGTGTGTGTATGTATGCGTGTGTCTGTGCATGTGTGTGCGTACGTGTTTGCGCATGTGTGCATGTGTTTTTCGATGTGTGCGTGCATTTACATGCTTGCATAAATATGTGTGTGTGTGTGTACATTTTTACGTTTATTGCATGTGTGCATTTACACGTAGGTACAGGTAGTTGCACACATGCATGTGGACATTTGTGTTCATGTTTGAGGCTATGTGTGCATGTGTGTATATGTTTGTATGTGTGTGTGTGCATATACAAGTATGTGATTATGCATGAGTATGCATATGTGTGTCTGCTTGTATGTGCATGTGTTAATATATGTTCGTGTGTGTGTGTGTGCATGTGCTCATCTTTGCATCTATATATGTGCATGTGCGCGAGTGTGGATGTGCGTGTATGCATGTTTGTGCATCTATTTTTCTATGTGTATGCACAAGCACATGTGGGTGTATTTGTGTGTGTGTTTATATTTGTGGTATATGAGTTTGTGTGCATGTGAGAGTGTGTGCAAGTGTGCTTGTGTGAGTGTGTGGGTACATGTGTGTATTTGTGTGTGAACTTGTGCATTCATGTGTTTGTGTTCAAGCATGAGTGTGTGAATGTGTGTGTTTGTGCATGTGTGTGTGTGCATATGTGTGTACATTTGTTTGTGTGTGTGTTTGCATGTGTGTGATTTTGTGTGTGTGTGAGCATATTTTTGTGTGTATATGGGTGTACATGTATATGTCTACATATGTGTGTATATATTTATGTACCTATTATGTGTGCCTGTGTTTGTGTTCTTGTGTTCATATGTTCTGTGTGTATATGTGAGTGTGTGTATGCATAAATGTGCATGCATTTCTTTGTGTGTGCTCATTTTTATATGTATATGTGTGTATGTGTGTGTATGTTTGTAAGTGTTTGTCAATATTTATGTCTATGTAAACATTTGTGTATATGTGTGCATATGCATGTACATGTGTGTGTTAAGTGTATGCATGTGTGTTGGTTTGTAGCATGTCTGTATGCATGTGCTTGTGTTCATGTGTGTGTATGAGCATAGTTGCACACATTTGTGTATGTGTGTGTATTTGTGTCTACATGTGTGTGTGTTGGTATATGCATGTGTCTGTATGTGTGAGTGCATGTGTAGGCATGTGCATTTGTATGTGTGTGTTTATGCATGTATGCATGCATAAGTTTGTGTGCATGTAAGTGCATATGTATATCCATGTGAACTAGTAAGAGTTTATGGGTGTGTGATATATCCATGTGTTTGTGTACATATGCGTGTACTTGTGTATGCTTGTGTGTGTGTGTTCACATGTTGTTGTTGTGTGTGTGCATGTATGGGTATACATGGGCATGAGTGTGTGTGGGTGTGTGAATATGTATATACATATGTGTATGTGCATGTGTGTTCATGTGTGCATGTGTGTATGTATGTATGCATGTATATATATATATATATATATATATATTAGACTAGTATATCATATGAATAGAAAATAAAAAAAATAGATTTTTAGAGATGTTATCCTCAACACTAAGCTCAACAAATATTATCATAGGGATATTAGGATTAGATAGTTGCTTAGTGTATGTGTATGATATGAATGACACTAAGCATAGATGTGATCACATGGTATTGATTTTTGTATCAAATATATGTCGAGTGTATATACTATAATTTTATTATGTATGAATAACACAAAACCCAATAGATGTTGTCATTATGTATAAGTATCATACCTACTTAGTGGCACTAGGCCCAATGAATGTTATCATAATAAGGTAATGATCTTCGTATTAGATATCTTCATAGTATTATTTGGATATAGTAATGGATGTTGGTTAGAGGTTATTTTATACACACACACACACACACAGATATATATATATATATATATGTTATTGTCAAATTGTCATATTACCTAATACTAAAGATGTAGTATATAACATTCTCGATCATCTGATTAGGTACTAATCAAATTTGTCTCATGAAGTGTGACAAAATATTTAAAAATGAAATGTCTAAAATTAATTTTTATTTGGATAAAAGTCATTTAGTTATGTTCAATGGTGGATGTTTCTTATCTATAAGACATCATTTGAAATTACTATAAATTATAAATTATATTGTATTGTTATTTTAATAATAAATACATTTTAAAACTAAAATGAGATAAATTAAGTAATGTAATATAACCAAATTAAAGCGATTTAAAGGCCACTCAAGAAGAGAATTAAGTCTCATAATAATATAACTAAATCAAAAAAAAGTTGAAGATAATGATACAAATTATGTGAAAAAGTCACTTTCCAAGATACTAAGAAAATCAAATTTTACATCCTCAATTTTCAAATCACTTACAAATCAAAACATCTAGTAAAGCATGCCTAAATTTTGAAAAAAAAAAGATATTTAAAAATGAAGAATCAAATATTTGATTATATAAAGCTCATAAGATAAGTTCAATGATATTTGTTTTGTCTCAACTCTTTTAGAAATACTTAAAATCAATAAAATAAATAAGAATAAATGATAATAAAATATTATTTTAATTATAGTTAAATATATATCATAAGTAAAATAAGATAAATTAAAACAATATAATTTAATTATAATAGACTAATTTAAAAATCGTACAATAAAACATTTACAATTACAAAGCATTATGCCGAATCAAAGTGTAAACTTTTAAAAAATAAAATAAACTATGAATTACCAAATTAAATAACAATAAATAATTAAACATTATTATTTAAATTTTAAGTATATGAATTCGAGCTTAAATGAGATTAATTTAATTAATATAATATAAACTAAATAAAAGCATAGTAAACATCACAAGTTAGGAGATTTAGAGTTACATTGCGTTGATTTGTTTAGGTTAAGTAGTTTCATTTTTTTCTCAATTCTACTTTAATTTATATTTTCTTAGTATTAAAATCATAGTTTTTTGTTATCTATGTTTATTTATTTTGGTAATTTGTAGTTATTCTAAATAAAATCTGATTTAAGCGAAAAAAACACCATTTGACTCGTCTCGAAGAGCTCTATCGTATTAAATATTATTTTTTTATGGTTTTTTCTTGCTATATGAGATATTTTGATTCATACCTTATTTGATGATAAAAGATATTACACTTGAACTCCTTCATATATTGTAATAAAAAAATTTTGTATTATTGATCTCATTTTTTTAAAAGTTTTGCTTTGATTTGATTATATTATTTTGAAACTCTAATCCTTCTCTTATGTGACTCTTACATCAATTCAATTTGGTTATATTATATCACTTTTATTTATCTCATTTTTGCTTTAATATGTACTTACTTAATATCAAAATAATAATTTATAAATATTTAGGCTTATTTAACTTTGTAACTAACAAAAATAATAATTAACATCCAATAGAGATGAAATAATGTCATTAGAGTCATCTCAAAAAGTACTACCCAATTAAATATTTTTTTTTTATACTTTTTTGTTATTTTGAATTTTAGGGTTTTGGCTTGTTTTATGAGTTATTTTGATTTTTACCTTATTTGATAATCAAGAAAGTTACACTCAATAACCTTAGAGTCTTGGATTGTAATTTTTCTACATAATTTATCTCTTTTTTCAAAGTTTTCTCTTTGATTAAGTTAAATTATTATTAAACTCTAAATTTTTCTCTCATGTCACCTTTCATCAAATTGATTTGGCTACAGTAAATTGCTTTAATTTATCTTATTTTAATTTTAATATATTTACTTAATATTATTATTTATTATTTAATATATATTTACTTTAATATATATTTACTTAAAATTTAAAATAAGATAAATTGAATTAATATAATATAACTAAATCAAAATAATGTAATGGTCACATAAGAGGAGAACTATAATTTCATAGTAATATAAATAAATCAAAGCAAAATATTTGAAGAAATGAGCCGAATTATACGAAAAGATAAATTGAAAGATACCAAGGAGATCGATTGTGATTACCTCGATCGCCAAATCAATTTCTAGTTGAAATATGTTATAATATGTGAAAAAAGCATAGAAAATAAAGAAGGATATTTGACTTGATAGACGTCATCATGATGAGTCTAATGAAATTTTTTATCTCGATAGAACTGGTCATTAATTACTAAAATAAATAAGCATAAATAAAAATAAATTATTATTCTAATATTAAATAAACATATATTAAAGTACAAATGGGATAAATAATAATATAAACAAATCAAAGATTTCTAAATGTCACATGATAAAGATTTAGAGTACATAGTAATATAACCAAATCAAACATAAAAATTCAAAAATATTGTATAGATTGAGTGTACATCCTCGACCTTTAAATTGGATACAAATCAAAATATTTTATAAAACTTGCCAAAACCTTAAAAAAAATGCATAAAAATATATAAATGAATTAATATTTAATTTGATAGAGCTATTTGAGACTAGTCTAATGACCTTTGTTTCATCTCTATCTAACTTTGTTTGAAATTATTTTGAATTTTAGAATTAAATAGGCTTAAATAAAAACAAATCACCATTTTAATATTAATTAAATATATATTAAAATTGAAATGAGATAAATTAAAGTAATGTAATATAAATAAATCAAAGTGTTGTTAAGATCACATAAGAAGAGATATAGAGTTGCATTATAATGTAACTAAAATAAATTAAAGATATTAAATAAATGAGATTGATTAATGAGAAAATAGCATTCATAGATAATAAGAAGAATAACTAAATAATTCTTAAACATCAAATCCAATATGAATTAAAATATCTCATAAATAATACAAAACCTTAAATAATAAAATATTTAAAAATATAAAAATGAATGTTTAATTAAACAGAGCTTATGGAGTTTATCTGATAATGTGTGTTTCATCTCGATTAGAACTTATTTTAAACTACTACTAATGAACAAACTATATAAGCATAAATAATAATAATAAATTATTATTATAATATTAAGTAAATCAAAGCGATGTAGAAGTCATGTGATAAGAGATTTCAAGTTACCTAGTAATATAACTAAATCAATAGAAAACTTTTAGAAGAAAAATTACATATGAAAGTTGCATTCCAAGATACTAAAAAAATCGTGTATATAATTCTCTATCATCAAATTAGGTATTAAGCCAAATATCTCATAAATCATGCCAAAACTCTAAAAATAAAATATTTAAAAATAAAAAATATATATTTAATTAGATAGAGCTTATGGATACGAGTCCAACAACTTTTGTTTTCTGTTGATCTAATCTCGTTTTAAATTATTATGAATTACCAAAATAAATAAGCATAAATAATATCAAATTATTTTTTAAAAAATTAGATAAATTTATATTTTAGATAAAATAAAATAAAATGATGCAATGTAAAATAATAAAATTGAAGTAAAAAGTTGAAATAATAACATAAATTATATGATAAAGTTGTATTCCAAGATACTTAAGAGATTAAGTTTAATATGATACAAATCAAAATATCTCATAAAAAATACAAACTTTGTATAAATTTAAATATTTTAAAATATAAAAAATAAATATTTAATTTTTGATAGAAGTTGTTGAGACAAGTCCAACAAAGTTTGTTTTGTTTCGATCAGACCTCCTTTAGAATTATTATAAATTTTCAACGTAAATAAAAATAGATAATGATAAGTTATTATTTCATATTAAGTAAATATATATTAAAATTGAAATGAGATAAATTGATGCAACATAACATAAGCAAATTAAAGCGATATGAAAGTCACATGAGTGGAGATTTAGAGCTATATAGTAATGCAACTAAATAAAAGACAAAACTTTAAAGAAAATCACATCAATTATATTAGAAAGTTGCATTCTAAAATTCAAAAGAGATACAATATAACATTCTCGATCGTCAAATCAATAAAAAAGCAAAATATCTCATAAAGTGTGGTAAAATATTATAAACTAACATGGTTTTGAAATTTTGTTTTACATTATATGCTTTTCTATATTATTATTGTTGATTTTACCCAAGTACATAGTTACCTAAATATCTTATGCTTTTTAATGTATGTACTTGTTTTGCCATTAAGCTATTATTTATTGATTTATTCCAATTTTAGCTTAATACTTTTACATCAAGAGGAGGTATTTTATAGGACTATTGAGATGAAGTGCATACTAGCTAATGATAAATAGAAAATGTTACTTTTTTCACTAGATATGTGATTTATATTTTTATTTTATTTCAACAAAAAGTTATGTCAAAAATTTGTTATCTATTGATTTTGTATAAAATATGTGGTTATAAAATAAATATGATGAAATTATTGTTTTAGTTACATAGAGTTTGAATATATTTTACTTCCATAATTTTTTTTGAAAGGCTTATGTTATATGTTTGAGAAAATGAAATAAAAATTCATATGAATTTCAAATGAAGCAAAAGTAAAATGTAAAAAATAGATGATATTACTCCAAAAACTGAGAAAAGTCGAGATAAAAAAGGGAGGACATCACCTGAGTAATATAAAAACCTACATTGTTGTTGATGTGAACTTTTTTAGAGCCGTAATATGATGGTTGATTGTTTAGCTGGTTGTAAAAAGTAAAACTTAATATCTTGAGGATCCAAAATTTAGTTACCATGTACAAATTAAGGTGCATTTGGGATACATTGTACAGCAACATGAAAGGCAATCGCATTAGTGGTATTGGAAAACAAAGGTTTTGAAGGTATTAGAGGTGATGAGTGGTATGATTTAGCATGTTGAAGACCTCTAATATAGTGTTGATAAAAACATTTGTAGCATGCTTTTCACATAAAGTGTAGGAAGGAGACATTTGATAATGACCTTGATTGTGTCCATATTCTAGATGACATCCTGCATGTCTACCATGTCTCCCATGGTTACCACAGTTCAAGAATGAATGACCTTGCCCAATAATTTTAATAGAAGGAAATGATATTTTTGACAATTATTCAAATTTGAGTTGATTTAGATGTTCGTGAGATGATAAAAGCACATGTAGTTATATAAGGGTAAAATCATTAACACTAGAAGTAATATTTGAAGCCATATTATTGAAAAAAGAATTGAGACATGCAAGGAAATTTATTGAAATATATATATATATATATATATATATATATATATATATATATATATATATATATATATATATATATATCGAAGTTTGAGTGTCCAAGTAATAAGGTTTTTGGTCATGATTTTAATTTTCTAAATAAATCATCATTAGAGCTATATCCCCATTTCATCATTTATAATTGGACTTTCAATTGAAGTACTTTTGCTTGAGATTGTAAGGCAAAAGTTTGAGCAAGAGCTCTCCAAAGCTCATGGGAAGTATTGAGATTTAGTTAAGATGAATCAAGTGAGAATTGGTTAATTTGGTTTAACCCAAGTGGTGTAGGAGGAATCAATTTTAGATAGAAAGTTTCAATATTGTCAACAAACCCAAGAAGGTCATGGGTCATAATAGAGGGAGAAATTGTATTCTTCAAAATAGGTAGTTTTCTTTGATCAGTTTTAATGGTACAAACTAGATTTTATTGAATCTTAGATGTGAGAAAATAAAAAATTTGAACTGGAATAACATAGATGTTTGAAGACAGAATTTATTTTAGACATAACGAAATAGGAGGAATTGTTTGTGGCTTACAATAGATTGAAAAAAGTAAGCAATAGCTTGGGCAAAGACTTATAGCTTTTTTATGAGACCAAAACTCATTAAACCTTTTTTGGCTTTGATATCATGTTAAAAGAAAGAATAATATTAATAATGTAAAAATATTTTTTTTTTGTTCTCTTATATTATATAAATAGATATCAAAATTTGCATAAAAAATTTTATACACAACAAATTATTTAATATTCTTAAATATTATAAAAAAAATAATAAAATAAGAGATTATATGATTATTAAAAAAACATTGATAACGAAGGAGATTATGCAATTATATTTAAAGATGAACAAGATACATTACATAATTGGCAGGATGATTGCCACAATATGATCAAATTTGTTGATGAGAGATTAGGCAACTGAAGCTTAAGAAGGATGCAATTGATACGCGCTGTGCTAATTTCACGTGACTATTTAGACGTTTTGAAAAATGAATCGATCAATTGTGCGAAGGTGCAAGCGCCGGCGGAGCCGGTTTATCTCCTGGAAAGAGCGGAATATTGTTGTCCGCAACTAAGTTGAAGTTTTTATCTCCGTACTGCAGCTGACAGCTGTTGCACGCAACGAGACAGGCAAGTCTGTCCTTGCACGATGCTTTCAAGCTATTCGACATTTGCTCCAAACATCCTTTGCACGTTAACCCCGAGAGATCCTGCGTACATTGTGCCATCCCATAGATTGTCATGTTTCCACGCACAAACTTCTCCTTCCCAATTGCATATTTATCGCTCGCTGACGAGGCAGACAGCTTCACCCAATCCAACAGTAGCCAAAGCGCCTGGTTGAAGGCTTCTGGATCTTTGGCTGTTCCTGCGCTAGTAAAGTTTGCGACGAACGGAACGTCAACAATCCCTAAGAAGTTTTTAGTGTCGTAGCGCACAAAACATAAGTCAAGCAATATGCTGGTTGCGGCTGAACCGGTGCAATCTCCCATCAGCTTCCGTATCGCATGATCAACGCAAATTACGCAACCTTTCGAATTGTCAATTATGTCTCCTCGACACTGCGCGAGACCGTAGACCGTGTTTGTTCCGTTGCCGATAGTGGTGATGGCAAAGCCATTCGAAGGAACCTTTGTTATCAAGTCGGAGAAAGCTCCGTAGATGTTGTATTGCAGGACAGGGTTGTTGGTGAAATTATGATTGCAGCTCTGGTAGAGGACAACCTCGCCGGCTGCAATAGGGAGCAAAGCTAAGAAGAAAAGCTGATACGACGTGGAGGATGCCATAAACAAAGCAGGTTCTTAGATGGATGGATGGTTGGATGAAGCGTAGTTATATCTGTCGCGAAGACGTGATTGCCAAACTCCTTGATCTTGTTATAGGCTAAGGCTAAGGAAGAAGGTTGGTCATGCTCATCTGTTTCAAAAGAAAAAGACTTCGGGACGCTTGAATTTTGACAAACCTGCCATATGTCCTGTATTCTCAGAAGATAAATCAGCACTTCATTGATATTGCCATGTCATTGTTTTATGAAGTGAATGGCAATTTTTTAACGAGAAACTCCTTGTTTATGCCAATTGGATTAGAATGGAGCTTTACCTGTGCGTTTACCAAGTATGAAATATCAAACAATTTAATCTTTTATCAAACAATGGATCAAATCAAGTGATTAAACAAAAAAAAAAATCATATGCTGTTTCAATGGAAAAGAACAAATAAGAAAAGGTAAAGGAAAGCAGAATAATGAGATTTTTTTTTTTTTTTTTTTTTACACCAGCAAAAGTTTAGAAGGGGTTCTATGTTGACTACATAGGAGTTAAGATTCATTTGCTTTTCATTTTTACTTCAACCATAAAATAGCACCACTGAACATGGAATCACGTTCATGAGTCTAAATTTTTTCAAGAATCACCATTCACATTTTGCATGTTCAATGGAAACAAAATTAGATGATTTCTGTCCTTTAATCACAATATATCACATGACCAAATTGAAACATTTTGGAAAATTGAACCTATGTTAACAGCAAATCATATGCAGTAAAGCTAATGTCCTTCAAGAATTTGATAGCTTTGGCAAAAAGGCCATCACCCCTCGACCAAGGCCAACCTAGTCCCTCCATCACAAGAAAGACTCAATTTTGGGTCTCATGATTTAGCGAACATTGTCCTTGCTGGGTCAAATTCCCAATCTTAATTAGCATCCAATCATGGCCGTGCGTCCGTTCGACTAGGTACCCGAATACCTTCAACCGAGTAGGTGTAAACTTCTTCCTCCAAGGCTAAGCAATAAAATTTAGTATTCTGACTTGGTGCCCATTTTCATCTCAACATTAATAAACCAGCGTCTTCAAGATTGAACAGTTTTTATATTGAAAGTTTTAAATGAAGTAGGTTTTTGTCAAACCAAGAGGCCAATTAGAGAAAACAATCGCCTTGCAAGGTCACAATGATCGACATGACCATTCACTTCTTTAAAAAAAGTGTAGTTTCATTCTAAGGTAAGAGTCCCAAGATTGGGTAGCATGATTGTGAAGCCTTGTAGCTAATTATAGAAACTTCCATGTACAACTCATGACATCTAATGTGCAATACATATTTTGTTGTATTTTTTTGGTATTTTGTCATAGTCTAACCAACTTGTACATGCTTTTATGATGTATCTTTTTAACTCTTACTTTAGGACATGGATGTTATTGCTATCTTAGTTTTTATACAAGTAATTATGCATGCATGTTGTAAGTGTTATACTATTGAAGATGATAATCACAAAACCAAACTTATGATTATTAATGAATGTGTGAAAGTATTATATAGTTGTAGAATTTCATGGTAGTTTGTTGCAAGGGGCCATATTCATGCATTTGTTGATTAGAAGAAGATTGAAGATAAAAGATTTTTGCTCAAGAATTAGTTGGCTCAATTTGCATATCTTGGATCCATCATTTCAACTCTTGGAAGAGTGTTCGTCTACCAAGAGCTTATTTATAAGGATTAATTTTGGCTTGATTTGTTAAGCCCGTCATTATTTTTTTTATGACATAATTATGATTACCTTACTCATGCATTTATTGGAAAATCCTTAGTTATATATTTTCTAGAATTGCATTAGTTTATTGGTTGTATTATTATCAGTTACTCAAGAGTTATTTTAAGTATTGTGTTAATAAATTCATGATTAAAATAAGTCATGTTTGTTGTAACATTATGATCACATAATATGATACCTTATATCGTGCTTATGTAATTTACATTCTAGCTTAGAGTTACAATTGTAGTTTAAGGTTGTCATAATATTGCATAGGTTTAATGGCTTCATCGTACAGATGAGACTATTAACTAGACAAAGGATTAAAAGTGCTAAGTTGATCATATAAGGTATCAACCTCGTGTGCATGTTATTTATTCTTTGAGAGTTGAGTACTAGCAACATATGAGTGGGATGTCTTCCTTGTACTTGTATGCATTTTAGTTTCTCTCAGAATCCATTACCTATATTGGCTTAGTTGTGGATAAATATTTATAATTGGTATATTATATCGATATTATTGTATGTTCAACTCAGATCATAATACAGTTACTTAGTCTTATCATCATGAGTCCTTATATGATGTCTAAACCTTTTTCTATGTTGTTCATATTTGTTACATCATACAATAAGAAGCAAAGCATCATAGCTGTATGATCTATTTTCTATCATAGTGACTTAAGTTATTTAAGAAAGAAATGCATTCCTTACATCATACAAAATATATTACCTATATCATATAAGTGCAATTATTAACTAATATGAGTAAAATTGGCATTGCCTACATTATTGTACTACAACAATTAATATATAACACTTATGTGATTCTTTCTTATATAACACTTTGAATCAAGTCTTTTTCAAAGCATACCACTATGATAAGATTAACATATGTGTACAATGATTTCAATAAATTTCGTTAAACTAATTAATACATGATCGTAAAAGTGCTTATACTTATACTATGACATCATATGTATCCTATAAATAGAGTGTTCTTAAGTCATTTTATTTTAATAAATTACTTCTAATATCTTATGTTTTTACTTTTGTTCATACTTGCATAATTTACCAATCATACAGTATGATCCTCCAAATTGTAATACATAATACCGATATAATCTCATTATCGTATAGTGCGTCTAGCCATATAAATCATTTTCTATCAGACATATAGGTATGATTCTCTTATCTATCCAATCTCTTTCATTTTTTTATTACTCAACCTATTTGTTTAGTATGATTCACAAATTTTGTGAGACTATTATACAAAATGATATATCATATAGTATGCATCCCCATGTGATCTCATTTATTTAATATATTTATTATAATCATCTAGTATGATACATAATATCATATTGTACGACAACCAAATAATTTTATTATTTTTCTCTCACTGGTCTGCTGACATCATCCAATAATCATATTGATACAATAACATTATACATACGATAAGAATATTATACTATACAATTAGTCATGTTATAATAATAATGCTCTTTATACTAGTACGATCCAAAAAAAATCAACTAGTACGATATTTTCATAGCTTTATTGTAACCTTACGACTTAGCTTTTCACACCAAATGATGTATGACATTATACTAATATGAAATTTTCTTATAACAAACCCAACACTCTTCTCCTTCTTCAACTAACTTGATACAACATATCTCTCTCTTTGGCAACCTCAACATTCTCTCCATATTTCTTCTCCTCTCAACAAAATCATAAGACTCGCATGACATAGTAGGTAAAACCAGAAACAAATTTGTACCACTTCGAAGGAAACGTCAAAATCTCACACTAAAATCTTCTCTCTTTGTTGGAGCAATGTAACAACACATTCCTAAGTTCAAACGACCTCGATAAAGACGTCAACACTTTGCTTTACTCACTTAGAAACACCCATGCTTGGGAAAGGAACTAATATCTTATAATGTGATAGCCCAATATTTGATATTTATTTTATTTTTATTATTTTTTATTTCAAAAATGCTAAAAAGTTGAAAAATTGAATGCAAGTACAAGGGTGCTTAATCTGCCAATAATTGCTGCCAAAAGACATTTATTAAATTGCTATCACAACACCAAACAAACATTTCTTTTGCACAAAAGGTCAATACATATCTTAAACATGAAAATTAACATTTCTCTTCTCTGCCATTTTATTATTTATAAATCTATCACCTTCCAATTGGATGTAAGCTAAAATTTTTAAAATTACAAATATATCATGATGCATCCAACATTCTCATATTTAAAAATTTATCCTTTGCTAATCGAATTTAACCTAAGTCAAAATTTTTAAAATTGTAAATCTATTTTAAGCAATATTTTGATAATTATAATTGTACTTGTATCTTTAGAAATTTATTAAAAAATTTTAGGTCTTCAAAACTTATAAACTCGATATCATAGATTTGTCTCAAATAGCTTTTTTTATTTATATTCACAAATAATATTTTTAATCAAGTTTGAGTTTATGATATATTTTTAATATATTATTATTATTTAATATTTTTGTATGTATAAATAATATATTTTAATAAATTTATTTGATTTATTTGAATCATATATTGTTATAATTCTCTTAACTTAATTTCAATATTTATCTTTTTAATTTGGGTTAAAACTTTAAGGATGATATAATAACATAAAGAACAAAAAAGATGAGATAAGTATTACAAGATATTAAGACTATATAATGATTATATATATATATACATGAGCATGATACATATGAGCATATATATAATGTCAATATATATTTTGTAATATTATATATTATAATTTATCATTATATTGATATTTACTTAATATATACTATATTTTTTATATTATTTTATTTGTTTATAGCTAATAATTTGCTTGTTAAGTATGTTGTACTTATTATCTATTTATATTATAGGTTAGAATATAAATATTCAAAGGTGGGGTTCTTAAACGTTTATCGCTTAAGATCTTAAGTATAACAGAATGTTATATTGTGAAAGCTTTGTACAAATAAATATACATTGTACTTGCATGAAAGATATTGTACAAAAATAATATTTTAATTTTATTATGTATAATACCTTTGAGGTTTGTGTAGATATATATATTTAACTATTATGTTTATATGTGGATTTTCATTATTTTTATTACTTTCGCTTAATTTTGGTTTGTCCTTGAGTTTTTTTGCACACTTTATGTTTACCCTGTTATTTTGTCATTTTGTGATTTTGATGAGTAGGGTGTGATAGCTTCACTTCTTTATTACATGAAGCTTCATAAAAAAAGAAGAAATAAAACAAAGTATCATACAAGAAATTGGATAATTGAGTCTCTTATATAACTTCTAAGATTAAGAACAAAGAGAATAAAGAGATAAGAAGAGCATTAGTATGCACTCACCATCTTACTTTCTTATTTATAGTTAAGATTATTTCATGTATTTCTTTTTTCTAAGTAGTTTAGTTAGGATAAGGTGATCAAGTTTATCCAATTTAAACCTTTGAATATGTTTAAATTTTTAAATCTTTGTCCAATTTCAAACTTATGACATACTTATTTTGGTCTTTAAATTATGAATTGCATTCACATCACATAAAACATATAAAGATATTTATTTTGCAATGTTAGATTACAATCATATATAACTTAAGCATGTATTATATAAGTTTGGATAGTTTACAATTTCAAGACTTTACAAAAAAAAATTAATAATATCATATGACACCCTTTATCTAAAATTTGGATTAATAATAATCATTGGATAAGTAGGGCATCAAAGCCACTAGACCTAAAACTTTTTAAAATCATATATCATAATCAATAAATTTCGTTAAACTAATTAATACATGATCGTAAAAGTGCTTATACGTATACTATGACATCATACAATACTTTCTTGAGAGTTCAACTCTTTTTGAAAATAAGTATTGATAGTAGAGATCTACTATCATATATGTTGAACTAGTTAAACTATAAATATGAACTACAATGTATTAATATGTTTTGTATGATCATATATATATATATATAAACTTAAGTATTAAGCTATGAATTAGCTTTGTACAATATGAGAACCTTTCTCAAACATGTACAACAAGTTGTTTTGGGATGAATATAGCTAGCTATATTGTTCGATCATTAAGCCAGCTATAGTTCTATGTTAATCATTCTAATATGATTGCTAAGGTGTACTAATGTGTTATATTGTTTATATATGTAACGACTAATTGATTTGTCTAAAAAATGCCAGGATAGCCATTATATCTTCGTTATTTGCATCATACTCACTTTTGCATACAAATATGATAAAAAAAAAACAAGAATGAATTGATGATAGATAAATTGATGATTAAATAATAATAGTTTAATTACAAAATCTTAGGACAAAAGGCAAAACTCTTTGAATACAAGATGTCATAATAAAAAAATAAAGACCTTCATATTGTTGCACACAGTATTCTCGATTTGTTCATCTTCAACATTGCATCAAACTTTATTTTTATTTGGTATCATCTTTTAGATTGCTTTAGCATTGTGTCATAAAAACCTATACATGTGTATGGTATTTTATTATGAGTTGTATTGTGTAAATCAAGCTATAATTCTTATAAAGCCACTATTATTATTTCTTGTTTAAGTTAGATCTCTTACCTGACTGTAACAAAAATGGAGTAGATTTGTGAGAGGTAGACCCTACCTTTCTATGACAAAATAAGAGTAGATTAAGTTGAAAGTCTAGCTATTTTGTTGGAGATAAATATAGATTTCCTTTTGGATTGAACCACTTAAAAATCATATTATATTTTTTTATCCTTCTTGAATTTCTACAAATGATTTATAAAACTATAAAAATATTCTAAAACTTGTTTATATGAGCCATTAAGAGAAATTAAGAAAATTAAAGGATCCTCATTGTAAGATCACTTGAGTTGTATAAAGTACTCTTACAAGAAATTGAGCGATTAACTATAACTTTATTTGAATTATTTAATTTGGTTTGGAGAAAGAAATAAATTTTCACTATTACATATTGTTGAGTTACTAGAATTAAATTTTAGAAACTATTTAAATTATTGAAATTAGATTCTTATTATCATTTATATTCTTTATTCCTCTCTTGTGAACTTCAATAGTTCTATAATCATAATAATATCACATGCTTGGTTCTATTCTTGATTATCTTGACTATGTTTGAATGCAATGTAGGTTTTCTTGGGGCTATAAGGTTTTATTCATATCCCCAAGAGTTTCTTAAATCACCTTATATGATAATATGGCAATTCAATAGTAGGCATAACTTGAACCTAACTTAGATTAGCTAACTTGGGTGTCAGTGATAGTCCAATTGTATCTGACAATGTGAGAGCTCTTTCTTCTCTTTTTTCTTAAACTTTTATAAGGTCTTTTTAAGGCTCATTGATGGACGTTAAGTTCTACAAATTTTGGAAGTTAAATGAACCTCTTATTCATTGTAATCTTTATTTCTTTTGGTGCTGTAATATAAGAAGACAACTTAAAAAGTTGTAGTGAGAAATTCAACTCCCCTATTTGTGATTTTGTGTGATACCAAGGTGATAGTGTCTCATTATAAGCTCATTAAATCATCTTTTCTTAAAGACTATAGTGTCTTATAGTAGTTCTCTCTTAATTGATCTCATTACCATAAGCTCTTTTGCTTATGTTTTTGTTCATCTCTCCTTCATAGATGTTTTAAAAAGAAAATAAAGTAGGATTGCATGCTTCCATAATGGATTGCCCTAAGGCATTTAATACACATCATTAGTTAAAACTTTGCATGTTTTTAGATATTAAGATCAAGCTCTTTCTTTGAAGTCAAAAATGGTTTAATTCTAATGTTCTTTATATTTTGAACTTTAACCACACAAAATATTCTTAGGAATTAATGTGATGTGTCTAAATTCCTCTACTATACTTATGACAACATTTTTGTTAATTATTCTCAAAGTTACAACTGCAATCCCTTTCCATACATATGTTATATATTTTGTTTCAAGTCACCTTGGGACATGTCTAGTTGGTGTAAAGGTGCATTTGGATTAAGTTAGATCTTTTTTAAAAAATTTTGGATTGTAAACCACCCAAAGTGGTGTGGTGCCTATAGTGTCACTTAATTCATTTATTCTTATTTTAACATTTTATTAAGTATATCATCTTATGAATTTCATCTATTATATCATTTTGTGACTTAAATGTGTTACACCCCATTTTTTCCTAGGCTGATTTTTGGCATACATTTTTTTTTTTTTTTCTTTACATATAGACAGCTCAGATCGTCCCATACCAACCTGAGTAGCCTACGAAAAACATAGGATATAACACATCATTACACACCTACTTTCCTTAACAATGTGGATCCCATCTCCCGGGTACACCGTCAAATCAGGTTCATGACTCCTGAATTAACAGATGGACTCGCGCAATGTTACTCCTGCTAGACCCAATACTCCTAACCCATACCGATAGGAGAACCGGTCTAATAGAAGTCTGAACCCCCAGTTTAAGTTCCATAGTCATGTAATGACCTCACCATCAAAAATAAAATACATAACATCCTCAGATAAAATATGGCACTCCACACACTATACCACCAAGACAATAAAGTAAAACAGTGAATGGAAACTACATCACATCACAAGAATAAGATCCAAGTCCAACAAATACAATATCATCCAACTAGATACATAAGTCAGAATCACCCTCACATAATACAAGACATAAAAATAACAGTCTCACTGAATACATCCAACAGCAACAATCAACTAACCAGAATGTCTCGGATAATCACAGATCAGATCTCCTCCACTAGCCTACTAATCACGATCCCACCTAAAGCTGGGTGGCGTCAAGTCTGCCGATCCACTGGAAAAATATAGAATAAAAAGGAATGAGCTACGCCCAGTAGGAAAGACAGCTAGTAAAAACTCACATGCAAGAGAAGGATAATAGCAAGAGTATAGGAATACAGCATAACAATGTAGGGTGGAAAGGCACTCTCAGTCCCAGACTCCGACCAACCACAGTCACCCCTAGTCACACCAGAGTAGCTCTCCTCTGGGCTTCCAGGTAGCGTGCCAGTGGGAACGCCCATCTCGAAACACGCATGGCGCCTAAGCACCCGACACCGCAGCGTCTCTCGTCAATCAATCTTCTGGAGACTATAGACAAATCCAGTCACAAAATCTCTAGCCAACGTGAGACACCCCTGCCACCCTAAGGCGCGCAGGCCTACACACTTGGCTAGCCACTGCGAGACACCCCTGCCACCCTCAGGCGCACAGGCCTACACACATGGACCAGGAGAGATCGACTCAGCCACCGTCCCAAGGAGTCCTCTACCAACAACTTCCATAGAAGCTCACGCCCCTACAGTCATTGCCAATCTCTAACTCTAAGATCCGGCAACATGTGTCCAGGTACAACAAGGCGCATACCAGTCACATGTATACTGTGGAAGCTAAGTCTGAACCGCATAGTTACCTACCACAACTACCCTAAAACATCATATAGGGTCTATAGTAGTCCGGTCCAGTATGCCAATCCATAAAATATGCCAACACTGAGTAAACTGACTCAATCCATGTCAATGCCATCCAAGTAACATACTTCTGTCTGACTGTTTCCAGCTGTACTGTCATCACTGATAACATTTTTCCCCACTTCAGGAAATTTTTAAATTCCGTCATCAATTTCCGTCTTTATCCATTTTTTCGAAATTCGGAATAGTTTCCGAGTTTAATTCCTCATATATCTTATTTCCAAAATTCGAATTAATTTCCGAATTAAATATTCTGCATTTTCTTTTTCCCAAAAATTCGGGATAAATTTCCGAATTTAATTCCTCCCGTCTTTCCTCTTCCGCGCCGCATTAAAATTAAATAAATCATTTCCGAAATATCGGAATTAATTTCCGAATTATAAATCCTTCCGCTTCTCTCTCATCCGCACCAATTTAAGTTAATAATTGTTAATTAATTAATTTACGATTAATTATTAACTAATTAACTAAATCCTAATCCATCTCCTTCCTCCGCCCGGCGCCCGCGAAACCCTAGCCGCCGCCATCGCCGACCAATACGATCCTTCCGTCGATTTCCGGCGACTGCGAACAAGGAGAACAATTTCCTAACATGCTCCTAAGCATTAATAAATTTTTTTTTCGGCGAAATGGGAATTTTTCCAGGAATTCCGAAATTTGCGAAAGACACAAATTAGCATTCAATTAAATCCGATTTTCATCCACATGCTTGTTTTCATTAAGCAAAGTATTTCATGCTTTTAATTTTCTACTAAATCACTAATTTAAACTGAATTTCCTACCTCAACGACGCCGGCGACGGTGAACTTCGTCCGCAGCTCGCCGCAGCTCCTCGCCGAACGAATCCGGTATGAATTGACTCTCCTCGTTCCCGTGAATCTCCAGGCACAAAAAGCCCCTTGCCAGGCCCCCGGAATCACGCGCCGTACGCCAGAAAAACTCTCTCTATCGGTCGGCCGAACGAACCCTAATCGTTTCGCAAGGGTTTTATATTTCTGGCCGACACGGTGAAACCCATTACGCGCCGTTGACACGCTTTCGACACGGTAAGCACCCGATACGCGCTGTCGACACGCTATCGACACGGTAAGCACCCGATCAGCCGGTTCAATCCCAACCGTCGATCACGACCGTCCGATCCGCTTATCAGAACGCACGCGCAAACTCACTTGGCGAACCGTCTCCGCCTCCGCTGAACCGTTCCGGTCCGGTTCACGCGCGGTAAAAACCAATTTCCGGTTTAATTTAAATGGATTTTCGAATTTCTAAAAATCCAATAAATCTAATTAAACAGGGAAAATTACTTAAAAATTACCTCGGTGCTCCGAAAAATCCCCAGAAATTTCAGAAATTCCATTAGCCTCTGATTGAGCTCCTGGCTCATCCTACTGTCAATATGAAATCATCCAAGCCAAAAATTAATTCATTAAAGATTAACATAAAACTTTTTACTGGGTATAACAATCTCCCCACCTTATCAGGAATTTCGCCCTCGAAATTCAGCAAGAAGTTTCGGCCACTTCTCCGCAACATCCTGCTCTAGCTCTCAGGTTGCCTCCCTTTCGTCATGTCTATTCCACAGAACCTTGACCATAGGAAATGACCTGTTCCTCAGCTGTCTGCTGCTCTCCTCGAGGATGCGAACTGGTAGTTCCACATAAGAGGAATCTGGTGTCACTTGCAAACCAGGAAGATCATCACTGATACAATGAGAAGGATCTGGCACATATCTCTTGAGATTCGAAACATGAAACACATTGTGAATCCCAATCAGATGTTCAGGAAGTGTCAACCTGTAAGCCACTTCACCAATCCTCTCTAGAATAGGATAGGGTCCAATGTAACGAGGTCGAAGCTTAGAAGGCTTCCCGAACCGGAATAGACCTCGCATAGGATTGATCTTCAGGAATACCCTATCTCCCACAGAAAACTCAACAGCTCTGTGCTTAGGATCATAATATTTCATCTGGCGATCTTGCACAATACGTAATCTGTCTTGCAATAACTTGACTTCAGCTGTGGTCTCCTGCACAATCTGAGGTCCCCACACCCTCCTGGAATCACCCTCCTCCCAACAAAGAGGGGATCTGCACCTACGCCCATACAATGCCTCGTAAGGTGCCATACCAATCGACGCCTGGAAGCTGTTATTGTACACAAACTCTACCAAGGGTAACCGTCTGGCCCAATCTGTTGAGTAAGTTTGTACGCTCAAGCGTAGCAAATCCTCCAAGGTCCGAATAGTCCGCTCAGACTGTCCATCTGTCTGAGGATGATAAGCAGTACTGAACTTCAACTGTGTACCCATGGCAGCGTGTAAGCTCCTCCAAAACTGTGATGTGAACTTGGCGTCTCTGTCAGAAATAATAGATCGGGGAATTCCATGCAATCTGACAATCTGCTGAATATATACCTCTGCCAATTGTGCCGCTGAATCCGTCTTCTTAATTGATAAGAAATGGGCTGACTTGGTCATTCGATCCACGATGACCCAAATGGCGTCAAAACCTTGTCTGGTACGAGGAAGACCAGTCACAAAGTCCATAGTGATGTCATCCCATTTCCACTCCGGAATCGGCAATCTCTGCAACAATCCTCCAGGTCTCTGGTGCTCGGCCTTAACTTGCTGACATGTAAGGCACTTCTTAACAAAAGCAGCAACATCTGCCTTCAAACCTCTCCACCAGAAAACACTCCTCAAATTCCTATACATCTTGACTTCTCCAGGGTGCATAGCCAAAGTTCCATAATGAGCCTCTCGAAGGATCCTCTCCCTGAACTCCTGATGTGATGGCACACACCAGCGACCCCTGAAAGTCAAAATGTCGTCTCTGAGAGCAAAGTCTCCTCCCAATCCCTGCGATGCCAACTCTAACTTCTCCTTCAGCTCTTCATCACAAAGCTGAAGATCACGCATCTCAGATAACCAGTCAGCCCGAATAGTCAACGAACTGAGTCTGTGAGCCAGTCTCTGAACAGACAACTGTTCCTGACATCTCTCAACATCCCAATCCAAGTCTACTATAGAGTCGCAAGCTATCACAGTATACACAACTGCGTGTCTGCTCAAGGCATCAGCCACTGGATTAGCCTTTCCCTCGCAGTAGTTTATTGTCAGTTCGTAATCTTTTATCAGTTCCAACCACCTCCTCTGCCTCAAGTTCAGTTCCTTCTGAGTGAACAGATACTTAAGACTCTTGTGGTCGGAGAAACAATCTACAGGAACTCCGTACAAATAATGTCTCCATATCTTCAAGGCAAAAATGACAGCAGCTAACTCCAAATCATGAGTGGGATAATTCTTCTCATGATCCTTCAGTTGCCTCAAAGCATATGCTATAACTCTACTATCCTGCATCAGTACGGCTCCCAAGCCTATATGTGAAGCATCAGTATACATCTGATACGGCTTCTCCTGTGTAGGTAACATCAATACTGGAGCGGTGCTAAGCCTCTGCTTCAGCTCTAGGAAACTGTTCTCACAACTCTCTGACCACTCAAAAGATTTTCCCTTCCGGGTCAACTGTGTTAGTGGAGCGGCCAGTCTAGAAAAGTGAGGAACAAATTTCCTATAGTATCCAGCCAAACCAAGGAAACTCCGGATCTCAGTGACAGAAGATGGCCGTTTCCAATCAATAATAGCTCGTATCTTGCTAGGATCAACAGCCACGCCCTCTGCACTGACAATGTGTCCCAAGAATGCTACTGAGTCCAGCCAAAAGGAACACTTGGAGAATTTTGCATACAACTCATTCTCCCGCAACACTGTAAGCACAGTCCTCAACTGATCTGCATGAGTTTCCCTATCTCTGGAATAAATCAATATATCATCTATAAAGATGATCACAAACCGATCCAGAAAGGCATGAAACACTCGATGCATCAGGTTCATAAATACTGCTGGAGCATTAGTCAATCCAAAAGGTAACACTGTGAACTCGTAATGCCCATATCTAGTACGGAATTCTGTTTTGGGTACATCAGAATCTCTAATCCGGATCTGGTGATAACCCGAGCGTAAATCAATCTTGGAGAACACAGTTGCTCCCTGAAGCTGATCCAACAAATCATCGATGCGTGGTAACGGGTATCGGTTACGAATAGTAACCTTATTCAATTCCCTATAATCCACACACAGCCTCATACTACCATCTTTCTTCTTGACGAATAAGACAGGGGCACCCCAAGGTGAACAACTGGGGCGTATGAGTCCCTTGTCTAATAAGTCCTGTAATTGAGTCTTCAACTCTGCTAGCTCGGCTGGAGCCATCCTGTAAGGAGCTCTAGCAATAGGAGCTACTCCTACCTCCAAATCAATCAAAAACTCCACTTCCCTAGCTGGTGGAAGTCCAGGCAGCTCCTCTGGAAAAACCATAGGAAAGTCTCTCACCACTGGAATATCTGACATAGGGGTAGTGGTGGCTTGGCTATCGGTCACATAGGCCAACCAACCAGTACAACCCTTACTTACTAACCTCTCTGCCTGAAGAACTGAGATCAGGGGAATCTGCCTGTTCAGACCAAAGTATATCACATCCCCCGAACCAGGCACTCTGATCCTGACCTTCTTCTCCCAACAATCCAGCACCACTGCATGGTAGCACAACCAATCCATTCCCAAAATGATGTCGAACTCTGCTAGTGGCACACATATCAACTCTGTCACGAACTCGTGTCCACTAATCAGAATAGATCCGTCAATCTTCTGAACAGTGGGAATCTCTTTCCCATCAGGAAGCCTAACCAATAAGGGTTCCTTCAAGTAACCCTTGGATCCTGATGTCTGATTCCAGATCCTCTCAGCAACAAAAGAATGAGATGCACCAGTATCAAACAAAGTCATGCACTGCACGTTGCCAAAATAAAGCATACCTGTGATCACCTCTGGTGACTCTGAAGCCTGCTGCCGAGTCAGTGCAAACACTCTGGGCTGTCCCCCAGATGAACCAACCGGTCCTGTGATCCTCTGTTTCTTCAACTCTGGGCAGTCGCACTTCTTGTGTCCGGGCTGTCGACAATGGTAGCAGATAATCCCCCCAGTCCGGGTACCTGTCTGCTGCCCTGGTCTCTCAGAGATAGGTCGTGGCTGGACCACGCCCTCCAGAGTACCACGGTGATCTCTGTGTCTCTTGTCCTTTTTGTTTTGTTGGACATTTCTGAATTCCTTCCTCTTGCTGTGAGTCTCTCTCTGGGCCTCCATCCGGGTGTCAATAAGCTCAACTGATCTCGCAGCCTCCACCAAGTCACGAAACCTGGCAAACCGACTCACAACTAGCTGGCGCTGCAGCATAGGACGAAGTCCCTCCAGGAACATCTCACATCTGCGCTCCTCAGAAGGCACCAGCTCTGCGGCGTACCTCGCCAAATAAGTGAACCTCGATAAGTAATCGTTCACTGACATCTGGCCCTGCCTGAGGTGTATAAGTTCCCTCCTGAACTGAGACATGGCAGAAGCCGGAATGTAGCACTCCCTGAATGCCTCAACAAAGTCTTCCCATGCTATTTCGCTGTTCTGGGCCTCCCCAAACATAGCGCGCTGCTGGCCTCTCCACCAGGTAGCAGCCTCTCCCTCCAATACTAGAGCAGCAAGTACTACCCTCCTGCCAAATGGACATCCCAAGGCATCAAACAGCTCAAGCATATGAGCCATCCAGTCATCTGCCACCGCTGGGTCAGCCGACCCACTGAAGCTCCGCGGACGCAACCGCATGAAGGCATCGATCCAACGATCCACGGCTGGCTCAACTGGCAATGCTGGGCTCGTCACTGGGGTAGGAGTAGTAGATACAGGTCTGCCTCTAGCTGCTCCACGAGCGGAAAGTCTCCTGGTACCAGCCATACTGTCAAAAGCAACTAATCTGGCATTAGAGTCGTCATTTGGCAATTGGCATATGAACTACTATAGTAAACAAAAGAATCAACAGTTCTCCCCACCTTGGGTTGAACTCCTATACATGTCTAGCCCCGCTATCCTCACCTAGGGCTCTGATATGTCTAGCCCCACTATCTTAACCTAGGGCTCTGATACCACTCCTGTTACACCCCATTTTTTCCTAGGCTGATTTTTGGCATACATTTTTTTTTTTTTTTTTTTTACATATAGACAGCTCAGATCGTCCCATACCAACCTGAGTAGCCTACGAAAAACATAGGATATAACACATCATTACACACCTACTTTCCTTAACAATGTGGATCCCATCTCCCGGGTACGCCGTCAAATCAGGTTCATGACTCCTGAATTAACAGATAGACTCGCGCAATGTTACTCCTGCTAGACCCAATACTCCTAACCCATACCGATAGGAGAACCGGTCTAATAGAAGTCTGAACCCCCACGGTTAAGTTCCATAGTCATGTAATGACCTCACCATCAAAAATAAAATACATAACATCCTCAGATAAAATATGGCACTCCACACACTATACCACCAAGACAATAAAGTAAAACAGTGAATGGAAACTACATCACATCACAAGAATAAGATCCAAGTCCAACAAATACAATATCATCCAACTATATACATAAGTCAGAATCACCCTCACATAATACAAGACATAAAAATAACAGTCTCACTGAATACATCCAACAGCAACAATCAACTAACCAGAATGTCTCGGATAATCACAGATCAGATCTCCTCCACTAGCCTACTGATCACGATCCCACCTAAAGCTGGGTGGCGTCAAGTCTGCCGATCCACTGGAAAAATATAGAATAAAAAGGAATGAGCTACGCCCAGTAGGAAAGACAGCTAGTAAAAACTCACATGCAAGAGAAGGATAATAGCAAGAGTATAGGAATACAGCATAACAATATAGGGTGGAAAGGCACTCTCAGTCCCAGACTCCAACCAACCACAGTCACCCCTAGTCACACCAGAGTAGCTCTCCTCTGGGCTTCCAGGTAGCGTGCCAGTGGGAACGCCCATCTCGAAACACGCATGGCGCCTAAGCACCCGACACCGCAGCGTCTCTCGTCAATCAATCTCCTGGAGATTATAGACAAATCCAGTCACAAAATCTCTAGCCAACGTGAGACACCCCTGCCACCCTAAGGCGCGCAGGCCTACACACTTGGCTAGCCACTGCGAGACACCCCTGCCACCCTCAGGCGCACAGGCCTACACACATGGACCAGGAGAGATCGACTCAGCCACCGTCCCAAGGAGTCCTCTACCAACAACTTCCATAGAAGCTCACGCCCCTACAGTCATTGCCAATCTCTAACTCTAAGATCCGGCAACATGTGTCCAGGTACAACAAGGCGCATACCAGTCACATGTATACTGTGGAAGCTAAGTCTGAACCGCATAGTTACCTACCACAACTATCCTAAAACATCATATAGGGTCTATAGTAGTCCGGTCCAGTATGCCAATCCATAAAATATGCCAACACTGAGTAAACTGACTCAATCCATGTCAATGTCATCCAAGTAACATACTTCTGTCTGACTGTTTCCAGCTGTACTGTCATCACTGATAACATTTTTCCCCACTTCAGGAAATTTTTAAATTCCGTCATCAATTTCCGTCTTTATCCATTTTTTCGAAATTCGGAATAGTTTCCGAGTTTAATTCCTCATATATCTTATTTCCAAAATTCGAATTAATTTCCGAATTAAATATTCTGCATTTTCTTTTTCCCAAAAATTCGGGATAAATTTCCGAATTTAATTCCTCCCGTCTTTCCTCTTCCGCGCCGCATTAAAATTAAATAAATCATTTCCGAAAATTCGGAATTAATTTCCGAATTATAAATCCTTCCGCTTCTCTCTCATCCGCACCAATTTAAGTTAATAATTGTTAATTAATTAATTTACGATTAATTATTAACTAATTAACTAAATCCTAATCCATCTCCTTCCTCCGCCCGGCACCCGCGAAACCCTAGCCGCCGCCATCGCCGACCAATACGATCCTTCCGTCGATTTCCGGCGACTGCGAACAAGGAGAACAATTTCCTAACATGCTCCTAAGCATTAATAAATTTTTTTTTCGGCGAAATGGGAATTTTTCCAGGAATTCCGAAATTTGCAAAAGACACAAATTAGCATTCAATTAAATCCGATTTTCATCCACATGCTTGTTTTCATTAAGCAAAGTATTTCATGCTTTTAATTTTCTACTAAATCACTAATTTAAACTGAATTTCCTACCTCAACGACGCCGGCGACGGTGAACTTCGTCCGCAGCTCGCCGCAGCTCCTCGCCGAACGAATCCGGTATGAATTGACTCTCCTCGTTCCCGTGAATCTCCAGGCACAAAAAGCCCCTTGCCAGGCCGCCGGAATCACGCGCCGTACGCCGGAAAAACTCTCTCTATCGGTCGGCCGAACGAACCCTAATCGTTTCGCGAGGGTTTTATATTTCTGGCCGACACGGTGAAACCCATTACGCGCCGTTGACACGCTTTCGACACGGTAAGCACCCGATCAGCCGGTTCAATCCCAACCGTCGATCACGACCGTCCGATCCGCTTATCAGAACGCACGCGCAAACTCACTTGGCGAACCGTCTCCGCCTCCGCTGAACCGTTCAGGTCCGGTTCACGCGCGGTAAAAACCAATTTCCGGTTTAATTTAAATGGATTTTCGAATTTCTAAAAATCCAATAAATCTAATTAAACAGGGAAAATTACTTAAAAATTACCTCGGTGCTCCGAAAAATCCCCAGAAATTTCAGAAATTCCATTAGCCTCTGATTGAGCTCCTGGCTCATCCTACTGTCGATCTGAAATCATCCAAGCCAAAAATTAATTCATTAAAGATTAACATAAAACTTTTTACTGGGTATAACAAAATGTTTCTTTCCAAGTCATGATATTGAGAAAAAATACATTTTCTTATAGATATTTACAATAGAATATATAGAAAAAAATGAAAAAACATTCCATATTATTGCAACAACACTTAACACAATGCGATATGTTCAAATCCTATTATATTATTATAGAAATCTAAACCAAGTTATTGATGTTAGTGGTGTCATCTCCATTAAGTGTTCCTTTAAAATCTCATAATCTACATCCAAATTATCTAAAATATATTAGTCAAAGATAGGTTGAGTCAACTACTACAAACTTAACAAAAAAACTATATATTCATACATGCAAGTCGAAACATGTTTGAGATCATATCATATGTTAGGTTCATATACATCCAAATCATGCACTAAGATTAATAAGCATTATTATAAATAAAAGTAAAGTAAATATAAAAGTTAAGTGCAGTGCTTTTAAACTTTATTATGAACCATTCTATTTATAAATTTTAAATCCAATTAATCCTTTCATTTTCCTTAAGATCCTTTGTCCACCATGGAATCTATATTTTTTTAAACAATATAATGTTTCATCACTAGTACTTGGGATACCATGTCATTGCTTCCAAATTTAGGTGCACCCTTATAGACTATATCTGACTCAAGCACATCATTTTTAAAAATCAATGATCCATACCAATACCCTTAGGAAATTGCTCTTTTTGTGCAAGATTTCTATTTTAAGCCCTTTTTCTTGGATGATTAAACCATGATCATTTATTGCCTATCATCCCAGGAAAATCTTATCTACACATTTTATTTTATCATCATATTTTTTTGTTCTATGTAATCATAAAAAGTGTGTACTATATGTTGTAAAAAGTACAATATATAACATAAAAGTAACTAATTTTCAAAAAAAATCAGCTCATCTATGATTTTCAATCATAGTATATAAAAAGGCATTTGAATTGTACTATATGTTGTAACAAGTACAATTATAACATAAAAATAATTAATTCTCGAACAAAATCAACTTATCTATGAGTTTCAACCATAGTATATAAAAAGGCGTTTTGAATTGCAATTCACCAAATGTATAATTAATTATAAAGTACATACTTTGAATACCCTATATAATAAACATTAATGTGTTTCTTTTTGTTTGTTTTCATGGTTTCCCATGAATTCCCTTCTTAGTTTCTTTTTGAATTTAATTTCTTTCTTTTTCAACAATTCATTTTGTCATGCCCCCTCTAACCCCTTTAATCAATAACATATCTAATAAAATTAACATCAAGTTAAATATCAAAACAAATAGCCAAATTGAGGACACTAAGAGCTACACAATCGAGGGTGATAATGAAAGTGTGTATAATTCCTTTTTTTAATTATATTTTCACTCTAAATTTTTAAAATAAAAATTAATAAAAATAAATAAATATCAAATATTGGACTATCACATTATAAGATGCTAGTTCCTTTCCCAAGTATGGGTGTTTTTAAGTGAGCAAAGCAAAATGTTGACATCTTTATTAAGGTTGTTGTGAACTTTGTAATGCATTGTTGCACTGCTCCAACCAAGAGAGAAGATTTTAGTGTGAGATTTTGACATCTCCAACAAAGTGGTGCAAATTTGTTTTTAGTTTTACCTATTATGTTGTGTGAGTCTCGTGATTTTATTGAGGAGAAGAGATATGGAGAAGATGTTGAGGTTGCCAAAGAGAAAGATATATTGTATCAAGTTAGTTGGAGAAAGAGAAGAAGAGTGTTGAGTTTGTTATAAGAAAATTTCATATTAGTATGTTACATCATTTGGTATGAAAAGCTTAAGTCGTAAGGTTACAACAAAGTTATGAAGATATCATACTAAATGATTTTTTTGGATTGTACTAATATAAAGAGCATTTTTACTGTAGCATGGGTAATCATGCAATATAATATTTTTATCATATGATACAATGTCCTTTATATCAATATGATTATTGAATGATGTTCGCAGATCATAGAGAGAAAAAAATAATAAAATTATTTGGTTATCATATAATATGTTAAACAAATGGGATCTCATGGGGATATATAGTACTATATGGTATATCATCTTGTATAGTCTCACAAAATTTATAAATCATACCAAATAAATAGGTTAAGCAATAAAAAATGGAAGAGATTGGACAATATGATAAAAGAATTACACACATATGTTTGATAGAAAATAATTTATATGACTAGACATACTATACGATAATGAGATTATATTGGTACTATATATTATAGTTTAGAGGATTGTACTGTATGATTGGTAAATTATGCAAGCATGATCAAAAATAAAAAAACCTAAGATATTTGAAATGGTTTATTAAAATAAAATGACTTAAGTATACTCTATTTATAGAATACATGTTAACCATTTACACACATTTATTACATGAAATTTGTAGCAGAGAAGGATCAAATAAATGAATTATTTTGTTAAATTAGGTAGATGAAGTTGTAATATATGTAGCATAATATTATGTATTTTATTTTAAACTATATTCGTTTGTGTTAAAAAATGCTTATGATTTATGGTTTAGTATGATCTCAATGATTTTTTGTATTACTTAACATAGGATTTTATTGATTATATGGTTCAATTATTTTTATTATATGATATTATAAAGAATAATTAAATACAAGGAATAAAACATAAAGAATACTTTAAATTAAAAAAATGTCTATTGACATTGATAATAACATTTAGATTTAAATATATATATATATATATATATATATATATATATATATATATATATATATATATATATATATATATATATATATATATATATATATATATATTTCATTTAGACTAACATATCATATAACTAGAAAATAAAAATAAAAATTAGATTTCTAGAGATGTTATCCTCAACACTTAGTGTATGTGTATGATATGAATGACACTAGACATAGATGTTGTCACATGGTATTGATTTTTGCATCAGATATATGTCACGTGTATGTACTATAACTTTATTATATATGAATAACTCAAAACCTAGTAGATGCTGTCATTATGTATAAGTATCATACCTACTTAGTGGCACTAGGCCCAATGAATGTTATCATAGAGTAATGATCTTTAGATTAGATATTTTTTTAGTATTATTTGGACAGAGTGATGGATGATGGTTAGAGGTTATTTATTAATATAATTATTAGATCTAGTAAAGATGATTCAAAGAGAATTAGATTATATAATTACATAAAATATTAAAAACTAGAATGAATAAAAAAATAGAATTTATTTGACTTACGTTTGGTCCACATAATATTTAGTATGATTTGAGATTTATACATGTGATTTTATTATCTTGGCTTAAATTATGGATTATGTTTTATTTATCATACTTATCTATTTATTTTGAAATTTTTTTAATTTTAGTTATCTTTTTGAATTTATATGTTGGGATTCATAAATCTCGTTAGTGCTCATATTATAAATCAAGCATCGACTACATCAAAATTTAAGAATTTGGATGTCATAAAATAAGATCATACTCTTAAGAAGTGAGAGAGTAGGAAGTGATTGATGTAGGTTGCGTAATGAGAGTATAACGAAACATTACATTAAATTTATACATACTTTTATATAGTTTATATTTACATTATTGTGGCTTTCTCAGGATGTTAGTTTGTTACTTAATTTTGAAATATGGCTTAGTTTGATTTTTTTTAAAGTTTTCATGATGATTTCTAAAGGGTCCAAAGATTAAATAAAATGTTATCTTAAAATTTTCCATTAAAAATGAGTTTTTATAATATTCTAATAATGCTTGAGATGGTTTTTCAATCATCTCTTTATTTGGAATCCTAAGGCTTTTAAAATATAATAAATAAACTTTTCAAAAGGCTTAAGATTACATCTTATCATAATGAAACACCATAGTTAGTAAAAATAAATATTTGCTTTTTTCAACAAAAACAAAGTATAAAATATATTAGTTAACTTGAATCTAGATTTAATAATAAATTTTATAGCTAATTAGTAATGTTTGAATCCAAAAATTATTGTAATTCAAAGTTATTTCATTGCTATTTCTTGGTACAAGTTTTAATATCTAATTAAGATTAAAAGTTAAGAAGTTATTGACACTTTAAATTTGTGCACAAATTAGAAATCAATAGTAAGCTAAAAAGTAAAGAATTATTGTATTAATTTTAAGAAACTTGAATAAATTAATTTGAACGTAAACGTAATTCCAAAAATTTAGAAAAAAAATACTTTTTTGATGTTTTAACACTTAAATTTTAAATTTCTAAATTATGTTTCTATTAATCATTTGGAAATTATTTTAAACACAATTGACTAAATTTGACCTAACTCTAAGTTAGTCTGAAAACACAAGTCTCTCTCATAGAGCTAATAACTCTAAAGATCATATGTTGCATTGAGTTATAAATCAAAGTACTTGATCAAGTGTATCCACACCTTACCATCTTACAAGTCCCATGGATCCAATTTAATAGTTTAGTAAAAAAATTGAAGAATTGAAAGAATTAATTGTCAAAGGCATACAATCATTGACAAACTCAGTCTAAGAATATTTGACTATTACTCTTACCCTTGAGATGGCCTTAAAGAATAAACATAGGAGTTGTATTTTAGACTTTAGTGAGTTTGACTCTTGGTATATTAGCCATTAACAAGATAGATATATGAGAGATTGTTGATATGAATGTGAGCATTCTCATCAGCATAAAAGACATTTCAAGGACATAAGACAGAGAAAGTTAGAGAGGGATCGAGAGAGAGAAAAAAAACCATTGAAGGTCCCACCAAGAAAGTGAGAAGACATCACCAAAATAATCAAAGTTGAAGCTCTTAATTTTGAGGGGAAAGTTATGGAAAGACATTTATGGATTGGATAGTTTTGATTAACTAGTATTTTGACTTATATGACATGTCTAAACATCATATGACTAGGTTTACAAAGGTGAATATCATGGAACAAACTCAATTTATTTGATATATATTGAGAGAACTTGAGAAAAATCTAATGAAGATGATGATAGTGTCATAAAGAAAATGAAAGATATCCTAAAAAAGCAATGTATTCCCATAATATACCACAAAAAGGTTGGATGAGTTTTATAAACTAACGAATGACACAATGACTAAATCAAAATACTTAAATAAGATGAAGCAATTACTTATTCATAGTGAGCTAGACAATAGACTTCTACAGACTTGATGTTCAAAAGGATTCAAACATTTTGTAAAGAAGTTTTGTGTGAGGTAGTATATGGTTTTGGAGTTTAGGAGTTATATTTCTTTCTTTTACTAAGCTAGTTTTCTTAAGTGATTAGGTAGCTAACTTAGAGCTTTGCTTTCATTAATCCTTTTGTCATTTTGGTAAATCAATTCCTTGAGATGTTACCTTGTCGTTTAATCTTAAAAAACGTATTTTATTTTGATTTATTTAAATTCCTCAAGTGATTTATGAAGAAAAATAGAGTATTATCTCCCCTAATTGGTCTTATGATTAAATAGAATATTGTTAAGTCATAATTAATATTTCTTTAAAAAGAAATATTTTTTCATAAAAAATATTAATTTTTAATTTTTTAATTGTAAAAGAAAATATTGTAAGTTAAAATTACACATTTTAAATTCTCATGTTAAATGTGAAATTCAACATAAGTATATCAAACTAATATTAGAAACTATGTTATCTTAAATTTAGATATATTTTTAGATAAAAAAATTTTTGTTTATTTTAAAACACTCAAATTAAAACTCCTATTAATCAAAGTTAATAGGATTGATATTTCTCTTGAATTTTCTAATCCGTTGACCAAATTTTGATGAAAAAATATTTTTTATCTTTTTTTAATTTCTCTTTCGAGAATAAGATTATATTTTTCCTGCCATCATATGTGATCATGGACATCTTACACAAATTCAAATGTTAGTGCCTTTAACAAATTTTGTCATTGCTTATGATTGGTTGGCAATTTTGTTCTTTCATTACAATTGTCACAATATCATAACATTTGATGTATTACGACTTGGTAATTACTAAAGAAAATTTGTTGGCTGAAAAAATTTTTTTTTGTCGATGGCGTTTCCATCTTTGTCGATGGGGCGAACCGGGTATATGGTCTTGCACAGTGTCGAGCGGACCTACTTCTCAACTTGAATGATTGCTTGAACTGCATCGTTTCTGCGATAAAAAAAAGTTGAAAGCAGGCTGCTCCTCATCGGTCACAGCAAAAATATTGTCCGAGTACTGTTCGTGATGATGTTTTGTTCGCCCAATTACGTAACGGAAGCCTAGAGGTGGAACATCCTGAAGTTTTCGATGGAGCAGTTTGGCAACTATTGAATTCGTTGAAACGATCTGCTCCGTCGACGGGATTGTTTCAGTTTGCGAGTAGAAACATGGCAATATAAATATATGGGTTGGCACGGTGCACGCGCGACCTTACGGGGTTAACGTGCAATGAATGTTTGGATCAGGAGGTCAATGTGCTCAGAAAATTTAGTTTGGATGTACGGTTTTCAGCGTCAGTTGTCGGCTGAGGTACGAAAAATACAACTTCCTCTTAAACACCGACTTTCCACTCTTTCCGGGAAGACGAACTTAGCTGGCGCTTGCACCTTTGCCAAACTGATCAATCCATTATTCAACACGGGCACGCGCTACTTCGTCAGCCAGTGGAGCATTTAAATATTTACGAATGAGTACTACGTGCGTCAAAATGTGTGTCGACTGTGTCAAGTGTGTGGAGTATCAATCGCATTCCTCGCTAGCTTGCTTATTTTCTCATGAATAAATCTAACTGTTCTGTACTACGTCCAACAAATTTATGAATGTTCTCTTAGTCCATTGAGCATGTCCAAATTACCACTCATCGTTAAGTTTGTTCGATATTTTCAAAATTAGATTTTTGTATTTTTTTTTCCAAAATATAATCAAACATTCGGTTCGATCAAAATTCAAAGTTCACTATTTTAATCTAAAAAATCGTAAAAACAGTTTTTTTTAAAAAATGATAAAAATTATTTTATTTAAGACTATCTTAATTATTTATAACATCAATTATTTTATTTATCAATAATCAACAATATATTGATTAAGTATTTAGTTTTTTTTAATAATAATTACAAATTATATATCCAAATTTATTTTTTTATTAATCAACTTTATATTCAAAAGTAAATGTATAAAATATAGTTTTTGTGTTTGACATATTGGAACAAAGGCGTCATCATCAATGCCATGTTGGAAAAGGTTCTTCCATTAATGCCATTTTAATGGCTATGGTGCTAAAGTAGAGGGATTCTTATCTCATTAGAGGCCATATAATCATTTAGATGTAATCTTAAGAGATTAAATGAGAAAAAAATATATATCTTATTTTACTTCCTTAAAGGTGATTATAACCTTTATTTATTCATCAAGTCATGTTACATATAAAAATGGTCTTAAAAATGATTTAATTGTAATATCATTTGAGAGAACACGAGCATATTTGCCAAAATTAATGACACAAAATTTGCATATACTCATACCTTCAAAAAGCCTTTCAATACGCCTAGTAATTTTCTAAATCAATCCATACTAATCACCACTTCATATTTATTTTTTTTATTGTGTTTGTACTTTCAACTTCTTTTGTAATCACATTGTATAAGTGACCTCCACGATTAAGTTTTTTTGAAAGGAAGAGTCTTACTAAAGGTGCTACATTCAGCGGTAGAGTTTAATGGCTTTGGATCTGTGCTAGGGTTTCCTTGTATTAATGAGAGAATTGTAAAGCACATTCTAATGCTCGATATTAGAGAGTGTTGCAAAGGTTTCTCCTCTTACTCAAGTTAACTAAAGAAAGGATTATATAATGTTAACGTTAGGCAAATATTTTGGGGTTAGACACACATGTATGAATGTGTGTACATGCATTCTTGTGTGTTTGTGTACATGTGTATGTGCATATATGTGCGTGAGTTTATACATACATGCTTGTATGTATGTGTGTCTGTTTGTGTGTTTTATATTGGGTGTGTGTATATGTGTATGTGCATGTATGAGTGTGTGTGTGTTTATATGTTTATACATATGTGTTGTGTATGTATGTGTGTGTGTGTATGCATGAGTGTGTGCATATGTGTTTGTGTGTTTGTGCATGTGTGTTGCACGTGCTCGTGTATATATTCGTGCAAGTGTGTGAGCGTGTGCATGTGAATAATTATGTATGTATTTGTGTGTGTGTGTGTGTACATGCATTTTTGTGTGTTTGTGTATAAGCATCTACATGCATGTGTGTGCATTCTTCTGAATATGTATGTGCATGTGTGCATATACTTTTGAATATATGTGCTTGTGTGTGTGCATGCAAGTGTGTGTTCATATAGGCATATGTGTACTTTTGTACTTGTGTGAGTGCATGTGTGTGTGCGTGTACTTGTGTGTAAGTGTGTATGCACTTTTGTGAATGTGCGTGCATGTGTGTCTTTGTTTGATCATGTGTGTGTGCGAGTGTGCATGCTCGTGCGTGCGTTGGTGTGTGCATGTACAGATTTGTGTGTTTGCATGGCTACAAAATCGTGCGTATGTGAATGTGTATGAGCGTGTTTATGTGTGTGTGCTAGTGTTTGTGCATGTGTGTGCGTGTTTGCCTACATGTATATGTATGCGTGTGTGTGTGTGTGTGCATGTGTGTATTTGTGCACTTAGGTGTGTGTGTGAGTGCATGTATGAGTATAAGCATGTGTGTGTGTGTGCATGCATGCATGATTGAATGGATACGTGTTTGTGTATGTGCATGTATGTCTATGTATATAGGTGTGTGCAAGCTTGTGTGTTCGTGCATTAGGGTGTGCATTGATTTGAGTGTGTGTGTGTGTCTGTGTGTATGCATGTGTTTGTGTAAGTGTGTGTGTACATGTGCATCTGCGTCTGTGCGTGATCGTGTGCTCATGGTAGTGTAGGTGTGTGTGTTTGTTGGTGTTTGTGGAATATATGTGTGGGTGCTTGTGTGTTTATGTGTTCTTGTGTGTGTGAATGTGGGTGCATGCGTGTGTGAATTTGTTCGTATGTGTATGTAATCATGTGTATATGAGTGCAAGTGTGCTTGTTTGCATGTTTTGGGTGGGTGAGTATGCATGTGTGAGTGTGTGCATGTGCATGTGTGAGTGTGTACATATATGTGTGTATGTGTGTGTGTTGTTCAAGTATGTATGTGTGAGCTTGTGAGCCAATGTGTGTATACGAGTGCACGTGTGATTGCGTGCATGTGTATGTGTATGTTGTGTATGCGTGTGTGTGTGTGGGTATACATCTGTGTAGGTGTAGAAGTGTGTGTGGGCACGCGCTACTTCGTCAACCAGTGGAGCATTTAAATATTTACGAATGAGTACTACGTGCGTCAAAATGTGTGTCGACTGTGTCAAGTGTGTGGAGTATCAATCGCATTCCTCGCTAGCTTGCTTATTTTCTCATGAATAAATCTAACTGTTCTGTACTACGTCCAACAAATATATGAGTGTTCTCTTAGTCCATTGAGCATGTCCAAATTACCACTCATCATTAAGTTTGTGATATTTTCAAAATTAGATTTTTGTATTTTTTTTTCCAAAATATAATCAAACATTCGGTTCGATCAAAATTCAAAGTTCACTATTTTAATCTAAAAAAACGTAAAAACAGTTTTTTTTAAAAATTGATAAAAATTATTTTATTTATTTATATAAAAGACTATCTTAATTATTTATAACATCAATTATTTTATTTATCAATAAGCAACGATATATTGTTTAAGTATTTAGTTTTTTTAATAATAATTACAAATTATATATCCAAATTTATTTTTTTATTAATCAACTTAATATTCAAAATTAATAGTGTAAAATATAGTTTTTATGTTTGACATATTGGAACAAAGGCGTCATCATCAATGCCATGTTGGAAAAGGTTCTTCCATTAATGCCATTTTAATGGCTATGGTGCTAAAAGTAGAGGGATTCTTATCTCATTAGAGGCCATATAATCATTTAGATGTAATCTTAAGAGATTAAATGAGAAAAAATATATATATATCTTATTTTAATTCCTTAAAGTTTATTATAACCTTTATTTATTCATCAAGTCATGTTACATATAAAAATGGTCTTAAAAAAGATTTAATTGTAATATCATTTGAGAGAACACAAGCACATTTGCCAAAATTAATGACACAACATTTTCATATACTCATACCTTCAAAAAGCCCTTCAATATGCCTAGTAATTTTCTAAATCAATCCACACTGATCACCACTTCATATTTATTTTTTTTATTGTGTTTGTACTTTCAACTTCTTTTGTAATCACATTGTATAAGTGACCTCCACGATTAAGTTTTTGTGAAAGGAAGAGTCTTACTAAAGGTGCTACATTCAGCGGTAGAGTTTAATGGCTTTGGATCTGTGCTAGGGTTTCCTTGTATTAATGAGAGAATTGTAAAGCACATTCTAATGCTCGATATTAGAGAGTGTTGCAAAGGTTTCTCCTCTTACTCAAGTTAACTAAAGAAAGGATTATATAATGTCAAGGTTAGGCAAATATTTGGGGTTAGACACACATGTATGAATGTGTGTTCATGTATTCTTGTGTGTTTGTGTACATGTGTATGTGCATATATGTGTGTGAGTTTATACATGCATGTTTGTATGTGTGTGTGCATGAGTGTATGTGTGTGTCTGTTTGTGTGTTTTTTGGGTGTGTGTGTATATGTGTATGTGCATGCATGAGTATGTGTGTGAGTATGTGTTTATATGTTTTTACATGTGTGTTGTGTATGTATGTGTGTGTGTATGCATGAGTGTGTGTGTGTATGTGTTTGTGTGTTTGTGCATGTGTTGCACGTGCTCGTGTATATATTCGTGCAAGTGTGTGAGCGTGTGCATGTGAATAATTATGTATGTATTTGTGTGTGTGTACATGCATTTTTGTGTGTTAGTGTATAAGCATCTACATGCATGTGTGCATATGCTTTAGAATATATGTGTCTATGTGTATGCATGCGAGAGTGTGTGTGCATATAGGCATATGTGTACTTTTGTACTTGTGTGAGTGCCTGTGTGTGCATATGCTTGTGTGTAAGTGTGCATGCACTTTTGTGAATGTGCGTGCATGTGTGTCTTTGTTTGATCATGTGTGTGTGCGAGTGTGTATGCTCGTGCATGTGTAGGTGTGTGTATGTACATATTTGTGTGTTTGCATGGCTACAAAATGGTGTGTATGTGAATGTGTATGAGCGTGTTTATGTGTGTGTGCTAGTGTTTGCGCATGTGTGTGTGTGTTTGCCTACATGTATATGTATGTGTGTGTGTGTGCATGTGTGTGTATGTGTGCACTTAGGTGTGTGCGTGAGTGCATGCATCTATGTGTGTGCATGATTCTTTATGTGTATGTATGTATGAGTTAAGCATGTGTGTGTGTGCATGCATGCATGATTGTATGCGTGTTTATGTATGTGCATGTATGTCTATGTATATAGGTGTGTGCAAGCTTGTGTGTTCATGCATTAGCGTGTGCATGCATTTGAGTGTGTGTGTGTGTGTGCATGTGTTTGTGTCAATGTGTGTGTATATGTGCATGTGCATCTGTGCGTGATTGTGTGTTCATGGTAGTGTAGGTGTGTGTGTTTGTTAGTGTTTGTGGAATATATGTGTGGGTGCTTGTGTGTTTATGTGTTCTTGTGTGTGTGTGGGTGCATACGTGTGAATATGTTTATACGTGTTTGTAATCATGTGTATATGAGTGCAAGTGTGCTTGTTTGCATGTGTTGGGTTGGTGAGTATGCATGTGTGAGTGTGTGCATGTGCATGTGTGAGTGTGTACATATATGTGTGTATGTGTGTGTGTTGTTCAAGCATGTATGTGTGAGCTTGTGTGCCAATGTGTGTATACGAGTGCACGTGCGATTGCATGCATGTGTATGTGTATGCTGTGTGTGTGTGTGGGGGGGTATACATCTGTGTAGGTGTAGGAGTGTGTGTGAGCATGTGGATGAATAGACATTAATCTATGTGTGTACGCATTTGTATGCGAGTGTGCAAGTTTGCACATATGTGTATGTGCATGTGTGTACGTGTTGTGTGCATGTATGTGTAGGCTTGTTTTTAAGTATTTGTGTGTTCTTGTGTGTACATGTGCATATGTGTACATGTGTGCATTGTGCATGCTTCTAGGCATGTTTGTGCATGCATGCATGTGCATGTGTGTGCATATACATGTAAATGTGTGTGCGTGTACCTGCATTTGCGTATGTATGTGCATGTGTGTACGTCCATATATTTCTTATGTGTATGTGTATTTTTTTTGTGTGTGTATGTGTATGTGTATGTGCATGTATATTTGAGTGTACATGGATGCATGCATGTTTGTGTGTGTGTGCGCATGCATGTGTGCATGTGCATGCAAGTGTGAGTGTATGTGTGTGTGAGTGTATGTGTGTGTGCACGTGTGTGGATGGATATGTGTGAGTGGGAGTGGATGTGTGTATGTAGGAGTGTGTGTGTGTGTGCATATATATGTACTTGTGTGTGTGGGTGCATGCATATGTATGATAGTACATGCATTCATGTGCATGCATGCAAATATGCGTGTGTTGTGTGAGTGTCCCTATATGTGTGCATATACGTATATGTGTGAGTAAATGTGAGCTTGCATGTGTGTGTGTTTTGTATGTATGTATGTGCACGTGTGTGTGTGTGTATCTACATGCATGTTTTTGTTTGTGTGTGTGCAAGTTTGTGTGCTTTTACATGCAGGTGTTGTGTTTTCATATGCACGTGTATTTGCTTTGTGTGTGTGTGTGGATGCTTGCATGTATGTATATAGGTGCATGCCTGTGTGTGTATGCATGTCTACATGTATTGTTGTGTGTATGCATGCCTACATGCGTGTGTGTATGTGTTTGTGTGCATGTATGAATGTGTGTATAGGGTTATGTGTATGTGTGTGTATGTGTTTATGCATATGTGCGTGTGTTTGTGTGCTTGTACACAAGTGCGTGTGTCTACGTGCACGTGTGCATGCGTGTATGTGTGTCGTGTGTGTGTGTGTGCATGTCTTTGTGGGTGTGTTGTGTTCATATGCATGCATGTGATGGTATGCTTGTGTGTGCATGTGTGTATGTGTTTGTGCATATGTGTGTATGCATGCACATGTCTTTATGTGTGTGTGTGTGCCTTTGTGTGTGAGTTTGTGTGCATATTTTTATGTATGTGAATGAGCTCATGTGTATGCATGTGTTTGTGTGTGTTTCTATGCATGTGATTATATGTGAATGTGTGTGTGCATGCATTTGTGTGTGTATGTGTGTTTATGTGCATGTGTACATGCATGCATGTGTGCATTCATGCATGTGTGTTTGTGCATGTGTGCATGTACATGCATGTGTGTGTGTGTATGTGTACATAGGTGTGTGCATGTGTGCCTATGTTTGTGAATATGTTTATGTGCATGTGTGTATCTATGTGCATTCATGTATATGTGTATACTTGTGTGTGTCTATTTACATATGTATGTGCATCTATGTTTGTGTGCATATGTACATGTGCATGTGCATGTGCACATGTGTGCTTGTACATGTTTATATATGCTTGTATGTGTGTGTGTGTCTGTATGACTGCTTATGTGCGTGTGCGTGTATGTGTGTATGTGTGTGCATGTGTATATGTTTGCATGTGTGTACATACTTCTATACTAGTGTATGCATTTGTGTTTGTGTGTGTGTGTGCATTTGTATGTGTGCAAGCATGTTTTCATATATGTTTTTGTTCATTTATGCATGTTTGGATGTGCATGCACATGTGCAGTGCATGTATGAAATTATGTGTGTATGTGTGTATGTGTGTATGTTTGTTTTGTGTGATTGTGTGTATGTGAATATGTGTGTGCATATGTGAGCACGTGTGCAAGCTTGTGCATGTGTGTGTGTGTGTGCTTATACGTGAATGTGTTTGGAGTTTTTATACATTTATTTGTGTGCATTTTATATCTATGTTTGTGCATGTGTGTGCATACATTTACATGTCCATGTGTATGTGTGTGTGCAAATGTCTCTGAGCCATTGTGTACGTATGTTTGTGTGCTAGTGCCTGTATGTGAGCGTGTGCATGTGTTAGTGGCTGTGCATGAGCATGTGCTAGTGCCTATGCATGAGCATGTGCTTGTGCATGAATGTGTTTATGAGTGTGTCTGTGTACATGTGTATGTGCATATATGTTTCTATACATATGTACATGTGCACGTACATATGTGTGCTTGTGCATGTTTATATGTGCTTATATGTGTGTGTGTCTGTACGATTTCTTATGTGTGTGTGTGAGTGTATGTGTGCATGTGTGTGCATGTGTGTGTGTTTGTATGTGTGTGTGTGCATTTGTATGTGTGCACACATGTTTCCATGTGTTTTTGTTTGTTTATGCATGCTTGGATGTGCATGCACATGTGTGTGTGTGTCGTTGCATGTGTGTGCGAGTGTGGGTGCATGGTTATATACATGTGTGTGTATATGTGACTGTGTGTGTACTTGTGTATGTATTAGTGCATGCATGTGTATCTATGCATGCATGTGTGAATGTGTGAGTATTTATATGTGCACGTGTATGTGTGTGTACGAATACGAGCGCGTGCTGGTGTGTGTGCGTTTGTGTGGTAGTGGGAGTGTGTGCATGTGTGCATACGTGCACATATATGTTCATGTGCATGTGTGTGCATGCATGTGTCCATACATGCATATGTGTAAGTGTGGGTGCTTGCATGTGTGTGCTTGTTAATGCATATAGGTGTATGAGTTTGTGTGCTTATGTGTGTGTGTTTTCGTGTGTGCCTTTGTGTGTGTGCACGTGTGTGTGTGAGGGTGAGCGAGTGTGTTTGTGTATGTGTGCATGTATGCGTGTGTGTCTACATACGTGTGTGTCTATGCATGTGTGTGTGTGTATACATGTTTGTGTATGTACGTGTGCATGTATTTTTGTACATGTGTGTGTGTGCAAGTGTACATGTGTTAATCTGTGTGTGTCTATGTGTGCATACATCTATGTCTGTGTGCATGTGTGTTTCTTTGTGCGAATATGTTATTCTATATGCATGTGTGCATGTTTGTACAAAAGTGTGTGTGTGGGTGCGTGTTGGTTGTGTATGCATGTTTGTGTATTAATGTGTGTGTTTGTGTGTGGGTGCATGTGTGTTCGTGTGTGTGTATGTATGTGCATGTTCTTGTTTAGGAGTGTGTGCATGTCAGTGTGTGGAGGCACTTGTGTATGTGCTTATGCGTTCGCGTGTGTGTGCCTATGTTTATGCTTGCATGTGTGCATGCATGTGTATGTGTCGAAGTGCATGTGCGTATGTGTGTGTGTATGTGCACATGCATGTGCTTACTTGTGGTGTTATTGTATGCATGCATTGGTACGTGTGTGTGAGTGCATGTGCATGTGCATGTGTGTGCACATGTGCATATGTGTACTTATAAGTATTAGTGTGTTCTTTTATATGTGCATGCATTTGTATGTGTGTGTGTTTGGATGTGTGTATTTGTGTGTTAGTTTATGCATGTGTACATGTATGTGTGCATGTGTCTATGTCTACGTGTGCATGTGTGTGTGTGCATGGTTGTGTGTGCATGTGTGAGAGTGATCATGTGTCTGTGTGCATGTGTGTCCTTATATGTATGTGTATGAGCACATTTGAGTGTGTTCGTGTGGGTGGGTGTGTACATGCTTGCATATGTTGGTGGGTGTGTATGTGTGTTCATATGTGTGCATGGGTGCATGTGTTCATGTGTTTGTGTGCACGAGTACACATGCATGCTTGTGTTCATGTGCATTTGTGCATGTGTATGTGTGCTATATGTGTGTGTATATATGTGCTTTATGGGTCTTCATATCTGTATATGTATATGTGCATGTGCACATGCATGTATGTGAGTTTCTATGTGTAAGCATTGACGTGTACATGCACATTTGCATGTATGAATGTGTGTATTCATGTGCATGCATGTGTTTTTGTGCTTGTGTGTGAGTGTGTACATGTGTTTGTGTGCGTGTGCTTGTGCATGTATGTGCATGCATGTTGTACATGCATGTTTGTGTGTTTGTATGTGTGCATGTGTGTATGTTTGCATATATTTGTGTGTGCATATGTATATGTGCATGTGTATTTGTGTCTGCATATGTATATGTGCATGTGTATTTTTGTGTGTGAATGTATGTGTGTGTGTGCTAATGTGTGTGCATGGGTATGAGTTTATGTGTGTGTGTGTGTGTGTGTGTGCATGTGTGCATGCATGTGCATGTAAGCATGTCTATGCATTTGTATGCATATGTGTGCATGAGTGTGCGTGTTTGCATGTGCATTTATGTATTTGTGCATTTGTTTGTGTATTTGCATATGTGAGTGAACGTGCATATGTGTGTTTGTGTGTATATGTGTTTTTGTATATGTGTGTGCATCTGTATTTGTGCATATTTACATGCACATTTGTATGTGTGTGCATGCCTATGTGTTAGTGTTTATGTGTGTATGTGTACTTATTCATATGTGAGCAAGTCTATCTGTATTGTTGTGTGTGTGAGTGCATTGTGTGCATGCATGAGTGTGTGTGCTTATGCTAGTATATTTCTCTGTGTGTGTGTGTGTGTTTGTGTGATTTATGTGTGTATGTGTGTGTGGGTGTGCATGTGTGAGCATGCATATGTATGTGGTTGTATGAGCACGTGTGTGTCCATGTGCATGTGTGATCACATCTGTGCATGCCTCTATATGCTTATGTTAGCTTATGCATGTACGTGTACATGTTTATAAGATTGTGTGTGCTTGTTTGTATGAGTGCATGTAAGCATATGTGTGTGTGTGCATGGGTGTACTTGTGTGTATGTATGTGTGTGTATGTGTTTATGTGCATGTGTGTGCACATGTGTATGTGTCTCTATTTTGCATTTGTGACTTCTTGTGTGCATGTGTGCATTTTTGTGCCAGTGTGTGTGAGCTTGTGATTATGCTTATGTGTGAATGGTGCACATGTGTGTATGTGTGTGCAGGTGTGCATGGGTAAATGTGTGCGTGCTTGTCTATGTGGGAGTGTACATGTGTGTGGGTTTGTGTGTGTGTGCATGTGCATGAGTGTAGTTTATATATTTGTGTGTGTGCATGTGTGCATTAATGTATGTGTGTATGTGCATGTGTTCATCTTTATGACTGTTTATGGGTGTTTGTGTACTTACATGCATGTGTGTTCACTTATGTGTTTGCATGCAGGCAGAAGTGTGCGTGTGGGGTGCATCTTGGTGTGTTCGTGTGTGTGTACATGTGCATGTGTGTTTGCATGTGTGTGTGTCTACATATGAGTTTGCATGCATATGAGAGTGCCTACATGAGTATGTGTGCTTATATGCTCATATGTGTATATGTGCCTGCTTACTATGTATGTATGCATTCATTTTTATGCATGTGTGTTTGTGTCCTAGTGCACTCACATATGTGTGTGTGCATACGTTTCTATATCTGTGTGCATGGGTTTCTACATGTTTGTGCATGTACATGTATTTGTTTATTATGTATGTGCACCCATGTGTGTGTATTAGTTTGTGTGCTTATGAGTGAGTGCATGGATGTGTGTTTTTGTGTCATGTGTGTGTGTAAGCAAGCATGTATGTGTGTGTATGTGCTTGCATGTTTGTGTTGTGCATGCATATGTGTATTTGTTTGTACTTGTGTGTATGTTCGTGTGTGTGAGTGTTTGTGTGTGTGTATGTGTGTGTGTTGGTGCATGTGTGTACATGTGTATGCATTTGTACATTTGGCTATGCATGTGCGTACGTGTAGTATGCGTGTGTGTCTATGTGCATGTGTCTGTCTGTGTTAACATATGTACATGTGTGCATTTATGTGTATGTGCACGTGTGTGTGTGTAGGGGGTGTGTTGGTTTGCATGTGCATGTGTGCACATGCATATTTATGCACATGTGTACATGTGTGTGTTTGTGTATGTGTTTTTGTGCTTGTGTTTCTTTGTGTGTGAGTTTGTGTTCCTATGTGTTTGTTTAAGTGAGTGAGTGCATGTTTGTGTTCGTGTGTATGGGTGTATGGGTTTGTGTGTGTTTGTGTGTGCATATGCATGTGTTTGCATGCATATGTGCATATGTGTGTATAAACACACATGTGTGCATTTTGGTGTATGGGCTTGTGCATGTGTGTGTGTGTTCGTGTACATGTGCATAAGTTTTTGTGGATGTGTATGCATGTGTACGTGTATATTCTTTTGCATGCATATGTGTGTGTGTGTTTGCTTGTATGTGAATGTTGTGTGTGTACATCTACGTGTGTTCGTATGTATGAGTGTGCATGCAAGTGTGTGCTCATGCACATATGTGTATGTGTGTATGCATGTCCACGTGTGTGAGTACATGTGCATGTGGTGGATACATGTCTATGTGTGTGTTCTTATGTATGTGTGTGTGCAAATGTTTGTCTTTGTGCATGTTTGTGTGTGTGATCATGCATGCAAGTGTCTATTTGTACATGTGTGCATGTGTATGTGTATGCATGTGTATATTTGTACATAGTGTATATGTGTATGGTTGTTAGTGTATTTGTATGCTTGTGTGCATGCATGTGTATTTGTACTTGTGTGTGCAAGCATGAGTATGTGTATATGTATGTCTGTATATATATGTGCTTATGTGTACACCTATGTGTGTGTATGTGTGTTAGTTTGTGTGCTTATGAGTGAGTGTATAGATGTGTGTGTGTGTGAGCAAGCACACATATGTGAATTTGTATGTGCACCAATGTGTGTGTGGGTGCATGCATGTGTTTTTGTGCATGATTGTGCATGTGTGCATGTGTGTTTGTATGTCTGTGATTGTATGAGAGTGTGTGTGCGTGCGTGTGTGTATGTGTGCTCTTGTGTGAGTGTGTGGGTGCATATGTGTGTGCTCCTATGTGTGTGTGTGGGTGCATGTGTGTATGTTCCTACATGTGTGTGTGTGTGTACATGTATGTGTTTGTATACGAGCACATGTCTGTGTATGTGCAAGTACATGTTTGTGAATATGTGTGTATGTGCATGTGTGTATGTGTGTGTGTGCATGTTTGCATGTGTATGTGGTTATGTGTGTGTGTACGTGTTTGTGTGCATGCATGTATGTTGGTGTGTGTAGGTGTTTGTGTATGCATATGTTTGTGTATATGTGTGAATCCTCATGTGCTTGTGTGTACTTGCATGCATTTGTGGGGGGTGCATGTGAGTCTATTTGCATATGTGTTCATATGGGTGGACTTGTGTGTGCATGTCTTAGCATGTGTGTTTGTTTGCATGCATATGTGTATGTGTGCTTTTGTATGTGTGTACTTATGTGTGCATGTGTTCTTGTGTGTGGGTATATATAGGTGCATGCATCTGTGCATATTGTACGAGTGTGCAAGCATGCATGTGCATGTTGTGTATGTGTGTGTATATGAGAGTGTGGGTGTGTGTGTGTGTGGACATGTGTGTGTACATGTGTGTGCTCATATGTGTTTGTATGTTTGCATGCTTATGCACAAGTGTGTGTCTATGTGTGTTTGTGTGTACATGTGTATGTACACAATAGGTGTATTGTGTGTTTGTGGTTTATTTATATGTGTGAGTGTATGCATGTACGCACGTGTGTGGGTGTGGGTGTGGGTGTGGATACGCATGTGCTTGTGTGTGCGTGTGCACATGTGTTTACACATGTGTGTGTAATCGTACACACATGTGCGTGTGCATGTGTGTGTACGTATGTGTGTACCTGTGTGTGCTCTTGTGTGTGCATGTACCTACACATTCTTGTCTACATGTATGCATGTGTTTGTGTACACCACAAGTTTGTGTGTGTGTGTATTTGTGTTTGTGTTTGTGTGCATGCATATACATGTCTACATATGTGTGTGGTTGTGAGTGTGCATGCATTCTTGAGCATGTGATTGCTTATGCATGTGCATTTGTGAGTGTTAAATTGTGTGCATCTATGTGTGTGTGCATGTATGTATATTGGAGTGTGCATGTGTGTGTGCATAGTTATTACATGATCCAGTGTGTGGTTGTGTATGTGTGGGAGTGTGTGCATGTGTGTTCATGTGTGTGTGTACTTGTTTGTTTTCATGGATGTATACATGTGTGTGTGTGTGTTTGTGCATGAGTGTGTGGTTATGTTTATGAGTTAATGTGTAGGTGTGTGTGTGTGTATGTGTGCATGTGCTTCTGTTGGTGTGTGTGTGTGGGTGCGCATGTTTGTGTGTTGAGCCTCCATGTATGTGTGCACGTGTAGGTGCATGTGTTTATGCGCGCGCGTGTGTGTGCATGTATGCATGTATACTACTGTATATGTTTGCATGAGTGTGCTTGTTTATGTGTGGGTGTGTTCCTATGTTTGTGTGTCTATCTATGCATATGTGTGCATGTGTGTATGTGCTTGTTTATATGTGTGTGTGTCTACGTGCACGTGCATGTATGCTAGCATGTGTGAGTGTGAGTGTGTTTTATGTGTGTGCATGTATAAGTTGTGTGTATGCATGTGTGTTTGTGTGCGTGCATCTGCTCACCAATGTATGTGCATTTGCATATGCACACTCGCACATGTGTGTATGTAGGAGCATATGCATGTACGAGTGTGTGTGTTCATTTGTATAGGTGTGTGTGAATGTGTGTGTTTATGCAGGCACATGTGTGTGTGTGGCTATGTGTGTGAGTATTCGTGCTTGTGTATATATTTGTGCATGTCCATGTGTGTGATTGTACAAGTGTGTCTATGTGTATGGGTATGTGTGTGTGTATGTAAATGTGTCTGCATGCATGTGTGCTTGTGTGTTTATGCATGTGTGTGTGCATGTACATATCATTGTGTGTTTGTGCCTTTGTGTTTGTGTGTATGTATGCACATGTGAGTGCATCTATGCATGGGTGCATGGGTGCATGTGCATGCACTTGTGTTTACATTTGTTTGTGTTAATACACGCAAGTGCGTGTGTGCGTGTGCATATTTGTTTGTGTGTACATGTGTATATATGTGTGTATATTTGTCTAAGTATATGTGTGCATACTGCATATGTGTGTATGCATGTGTGAGTTTGTGTGCATGTGAATGTGTGTATATAAGTGTGAGTGTGTGGGTGCTTGTTCTTATGTGTATCCGTGCATGTGTGTGTGTGTGTGTGTGTGTGTCTATAAGCAGCGTGTGTGTTGTTCATGTGTGTCTATTTATGTGTGCATGTATGTTTGTGCTTGTGGTATGTGTGTGCGTGCTACCTATGTGTGTGTTTTTGTTTGTATGTGGGTGCATGTGTGTGAGCATTTATGTATGTACGTGTGCATACATTCATGCTTATTTGTGTATATGTGTGTTTCTGTGTACAACTTTGTGTGTCCATGTTTGTGTTCATACTTGCGTGTGTTTGTGCGTGTTTACATTAATGTGTGTGTTTTGTATTTATAGGTATAAGAGAGCTCATGCACTTGTGGGGTGTGTTTGTGCATATGTATATGCATGTATGTTGGTGCATGTGTGTGTCTATGCATGTGCGTGTGTATTTACGTTTATGCATTCGTGTGTGTGGGAGCATGTGCGTGTGTTATGCATGTTTGTGTGAGTTTGTGGGAGTGCATGGGCAATGTATGTGTGTATGTCCATATGTGGGCAATGTTACATGTGCATATGTGCACATGCATGCATATGTATTTGCACATATGTTCATGTGAGTGTGTGTTTAAGATTGTGTGTGTAGACATATGTGTGTGAAATTACATATACATGCATGTTTGTGTGTTTGTGTTTCTAGGAGTGTGTGCTGACATATATGTGCATACATATGTATGCCTTTGTGTGTGTGTGTTTATTTGTATGTTTGCACGAATGTGTGTGCGTGTGTGTGCATGTGTGCATTTGTGCATGTGCACACACACACACACATGTCTATGTGTAGTTGCACACAAGCATATGAATGTATGTATTAATGTGTATGTGTGTGCATGTGTGCATTTTGCATGTGTGTGATTATGCATGTTAGAGTGTGTGTGTGTGCTTGTGAACATATGTGTGTATGTATGTCTTAGCATGTGTATTTGTTTGTGTGCTTGCTGCTTTTGTGTGTATACTTATGTGCATGTCTGTTCTAGTGTGTGTGCACATGTAGATGCATGCATGTGTGAGTTTCGTGTGAGGGTGCAAGCAAGCATATGCATGTTGTGTGCGGGTGCATGTGGGCATGTGTCTATGCATGTGTGTGTGTGCTTGTACTTGTTTATATGTTTGCATGTCTATGCGCATGTGTAAGAGTGTCTTTGTGTGTGTTTGTTTGTATATGTGTGTGCACATGTGGGTGTATGTATGTGTGTGTGTATGTGTTTTGTGTGTATGTGAGTCCATGTATACACGTGTGTAAGTGTGGGTGTGGGTGTGGGTGTGCATGTGCATGCATATGCAGATGTTTGTGCATATGTGTGTATGCAAGCACATATGTGTGTGTGTGCATATGTGTGTACTTATGTGTGTGCATGTATGCATGTGCTTGTGTGCCCCATGAGTGCTTGTGTGTGTATATTTGTGTTTGTGTGTATGTATATGCATGTCCATATATGTGTGTGTTTGTGTGTATGTGTGTGGTTGTGTGTGTTTATGCATGCACACTATGTGAGTTTTTTTGTGAATGTGTAATTATGTATGTCAATCCATGTGCATTTGTGTGTGTGTATGTGTGTGCATGTGTTTTATGCATGCTTGTGTGTATATGTGTGATTTGTGTGCATATTATAATGCATGTATATGTGTGTAATTGTGTGTGTTTGGATGTGTTTGTGCATGTGTGTTTGTGTGTGTGATTGTTTATGCTCATAGATGCATGCATGAGTGTGTGACTGTGTGTGTGTGGGTGGGTGTGTATGTATGTGCTTATGTGTATGTGTGTGGTTGTGGATGTGTGGGTGCATTTGTGTGGGTGTGTGTGTGCGAGAGTGTATGTGTGCTTGTTTGAGTGTGTTATGCATCCATGCATGTACGTGTGTACGGGCACATGTGTGTGTTGGCACATGTGTGTATGTACTTATGTATGTGTTTGAATGAGTGTGCTTGTTCATGTGTGGGTTTGTTCCTATGTTTATGTGTTTGTGTCTATTCATGTGTGCATGTGCATGTGTTGCTATACATGTGCATGCATGTGTACATCTGTGTGTATGTGTTTGTGTGAGTGTGTTTATGTGTGTGGCTTTACATGTGTATTCATGTGCATGTTTGTGCATCTCTATGTGTGTGTACATGTGTGTGTGGTGTATACAAGCATGTGTGTTTGTGTGTGTGCATGTGCGCACCAACATATGTGTGTTTGCATAAGCACATACATACATGTATGTATGTGTTAATGCATGTGCTGATGCCATTGCGTGTGTTCATTTGTATGGGTATGTGTAGGTGTTTGTATATGTGCATGTGTGTCTATGTGGGCACATGTGTAAATTTTCATGTTTATATATGTGTGTGTGTGTGTGTGCATGTGTAATAGTACATGTGTGTCTATATGTGTATATGTACGTGTGTGTCTGCATACATCTATGCTTTTGTGTTTGTGCATATATATGTGTGCTTTTTCTTCATGTGTGTGTATGCATATGCATGTGAGTGCATGCTTATATGGGTGCATGCATGTGCACTTGTGTTTGTATTTGTTTGTGATAGTGCATGCCAGTGTGTGTGCATGTTTGTTTTTATGTGTACAGGTGTTCGTATGGGTGTGTTTGTGTTTGTTTATATATGTGTGTAGACACATGTGTGTTTGTATGTGCATGTGTGAGTCTATGTGCATGTGAGTATGTGTGTGCATGTGTGTATGTGTGTGCATGTATATGTGTGTATGCATATGTGTTTGCGATTGTGTAGTTGTTTGTGTGTGCATACTACATGCATGTGTGTGTGTGTGTGTTTGTGTGTGGGTGTGAGCATTTTTGTGTGTACATGTGGGTGCATTCATGTGCATTTGTGTTTATGTGTGCAACTTTGTGTGTGTCCTTTGTGTTCATATGAACATGTGTGCATGTGTGTGTTTGCATTCGTGTGTTTTTGTACATTTATGGGTTTAAGCAAGTGTGTGCACGTGTGGATGTGTTTTTGCATACATATAAGAGTGTATGTTGGTGCATACGCATGTGTGTGTGTGAGTGTATGTATATGAAAGTGTGTGTGCCTATGCACATGTGTGTGTGTTTGTGACTGCTTGGGTGTGTGTGTGCATGTACATGTATGTGCCCTTGTGTGGGCATTATTACACGTGTACGTGTGCCTGTGCATGCATGCATATTTGTTCCCATGTGTTCATGTGAGTGTGTGTGTGTGTGTGTGCTTTTGCATGTGTGAGCACGTGAGTGCTATTACATATAAATGCATGTTTTTGTGTCGTGCTTGTGAGAGTGTATGCCTCTGTGTGTGTGTAGGCATGCATGTGTATGCTCATGTGTATTGTGTGCTTGCATGAATGTGTGTGTGTCTATATATACATTTGTTCACTTGTGTGTGTGTAGGTGCACGCATGCATATGAATGTGTGTGATAATGTGTGTGGGTGTTAGTTTGTGTACATGTGTGTGTGTGCACTTGGGCACATGCTTGTGCGTGGGTCCGTGTGTGTGCGTGTTCATATGTGTGTTTGTGTGTGTGTGCATGTGTGCATGTGAATATGTATGATTATACATGTGTGTCTGCATGTGTGTGTGCATGTGTGTATGCATGTGAGCATTTATTTACATGTGTGTGTACCTATATATTCTTGTGTGCGGGTGTCTGCGTGTGCATCAATGCATGTGTCTATGCACGTGTGTTTACGTGTGTGTATGTATGTGTGTGTTGTGCATGTGTGTGCGTACGTGTTTGCACATGTGTGCATGTGTTTTTCGATGTGTGCGTGCATTTACATGCTTGCATAAATATGTGTGTGTGTGCATTTTTACGTTTGTTGCATGTGTGCATTTACACGTAGATACAGGTAGTTGCACATATGCATGTGGACATTTGTGTTCATGTTTGAGGCTATGTGTGCATGTGTGTATATGTTTGTGTGTATGTGTGTGTGCATATACAAGTATGTGATTATGCATGAGTATGCATATGTGTGTCTGCCTGTATGTGCATGTGTTAATATATGTTTGTGTGTGTGTGTGTGTGCATGTGCTCATCTTTGCATCTATATAAGTGCATGTGTGCAAGTGTGGATGTGCGTGTATGCATGTTTGTGCATCTTTTTTTCTATGTGTATACACAAGCACATGCGAGTGTATTTGTGTGTGTTTATATTTGTGGTATATGAGTTTGTGTGCATGTGAGAGTGTGTGCAAGTGTGCTTGTGTGAGTGTGTGGGTGCATGTGTGTATTTGTGTGTGAACTTGTGCATTCATGTGTTTGTGTTCAAGCATGAGTGTGTGAATGTGTGTGCTTGTGCATGTGTGTGTGTGCATATGTGTGTACATTTGTTTGTGTGTATGTTTGCATGTGTGTGATTTTGTGTGTGTGTGTGTGAGCATATTTTTGTGTGTATGTGGGTGTACATGTATATGTTTGCATGTGTATGTATATATTTATGTACCTATTATGTGTGCCTGTGTTTGTGTTCTTGTGTTCATATGTTCTGTGTGTATATGTGAGTGTGTGTATACATAAATATGCATGCATTTCTTTGTTTGTGCTCATTTTTATATGTATATGTGTGTATGTGTGTGTATGTTTGTAAGTGTTTGTTAATATTTATGTGTATGTAAACATTTGTGTATATGTGTGCATATGCGTTTACATGTGTGTGTTAAGTGTGTGCATGTGTGTTGGTTTGTAGCTGTATGCATGCATGTGCTTGTGTGCATGTGTGTGTATGTGCATAGTTGCACACATTTGTGTATGTGTGTGTATTTGTGTCTACATGTGTGTGTGTTGGTGTATGCTTGTGTCTGTATGTGTGAGTGCATGTGTAGGCATGTGCATTTGTATGTGAGTTTGTGCATGTATGCGTGCATAAGTTTGTGTGCATGTAAGTGCATATGTATATGCATGTGAACTAGTGAGAGTTTGTGGGTGTGTGATATATCCATGTGTCTGTGTACATATGTGTGTACTTGTGTATGTTTGTGTGTGTGTATATGTGTTCATGTGTTGTTGTTGTTGTGTGTGTGCATGTATGGGTATACATGGGCATGAGTGTGTGTGGGTGTGTGCATATGTATATACATATGTGTATGTGCATGTGTGTATGTACGTATGTATGTATGTATATATATATATTATTTAGACTAGCATATCATATGACTAGAAAATAAAAATAAAAATTAGATTTTTAGAGATGTTATCCTCAACACAAAGCTCAACAAATATTATCATAGGGATATTAGGATTAGATAGTTGCTTAGTGTATGTGTATGATATGAATGACACTAAGCATAGATGTTATCACATGGTATTGATTTTTGTATCAAATATATGTCGAGTGTATATACTATAATTTTATTATATATGAAAAACACAAAACCCAATAGATGTTGTCATTATGTATAAGTATCATACCTACTTAGTGGCACTAAACCCAATGAATGTTATCATAATAAGGTAATGATCTTCGTATTAGATATCTTTCTAGTATTATTTGGATATAGTAATGGATGTTGGTTAGAGGTTATTTTTACACACACACACACACACACACACATATATAGATGTTATTGTCAAAGTCGATTGACATTTTTTTCATGTTAAGTATTCTTTATATTTCATTCTTTGTATTTAATTATTCTTTGTTATATCATACAATAAAATTAAGTGAATCATATAATCAACAAAATCATGTGTTAAGTAATACAAAAAATCATTGAGATCATACTAAAACCATAAATCATAAGCATTTTTTAATATAAGAGAATATAGTCTAAATAAAAAACATAATATTATGCTACATATATTACAACTTTATCTACCCAATTTGACAAAACAATTCATTTATTTGATCCTTCTCTCCTACAAATTTCATGTAGTAAAATGTGTATAAAATGGTTCATATGTATCCTATAAATAGAGTGTTCTTAAGTCATTTTATTTTAATAAATTATTTCTGATATCTTATGTTTTAACTTTTGATCGTACTTGCATAATTTACCAATCATACGGTATGATCCTCTAAATTGTAATACATAATACCAATATAATCTCATTATCGTATAGTGCGTCTAGCCATATAAATCATTTTCTATCAGACATATAGATATAATTCTCTTATCTATCCAATCTCTTTCATTTTTTTATTACTCAACCTATTTGTTTAGTATGATTCACAAATTTTGTGAGACTATTATACAAAATGATATATCATATAGTATACATCCCCATGTGATCTCATTTATTTAATATATTTATTATAATCATCTAGTATGATACATAATATTATATTATACAACAACCAAATAATTTTATTATTTTTCTCTCACTGGTCTGCTGACATCATCCAATAATCATATTGATACAATAACATTATACATACAATAAGAATATTACACTATACAATTAGCCATGTTATAATAATAATGCTCTTTATACTAGTACGATCCAAAAAAATCAACTAGTAAGATATTTTCATAGCTTTATTGTAACGTTACGATTTAAGCTTTTCACACCAAATGATGTATGACATTACACTAATATGAAATTTTCTTATAACAAACCCAATACTCTTCTCCTTCTTCAACTAACTTGATACAACATATCTCTCTCTTTGGCAACCTCAACATTCTCTCCATATTTCTTCTCCTCTCAACAAAATCGTGAGACTCGCATGACATAGTAGGTAAAACCAGAAACAAATTTGTACCACTTCGAAGGAAACGTCAAAATCTCACACTAAAATCTTCTCTTTGTTGGAGCAATGTAGCAACACATTCCTAAGTTCAAACGACCTCGATAAATACGTCAACACTTTGCTTTACTCACTTAGAAACACCCATGCTTGGGAAAGGAACTAATATCTTATAATGTGATAGCCCAATATTTGGTATTTATTTTACTTTTATTATTTTTTATTTCAAAAATGCTAAAAAGTTGAAAAATTGAATGCAAGTACAAGGGTGCTTAATCTGCCAATAATTGCTGTCAAAAGACATTTATTAAATTGCTATTACAACACCAAACAAACATTTCTTTTGCACAAAAGGTCAATACATATCTTAAACATGAAAATTAACATTTCTCTTCTCCATCATTTTATTATTTATAAATCTATCACCTTCCAATTGGATGTAAGCTAAAATTTTTAAAATTACAAATATATCATGATGCATCCAACATTCTCATATTTAAAAATTTATCCTTCGGTAATCAAATTTAACCTAAGTCAAAATTTTTAAAATTGTAAATCTATTTTAAGCAATATTTTGATAATTATAATTGTACTTGTATCTTTAAAAATTTATTAAAAAGTTTTAGATCTTCTAAGCTTACAAATTCGATGTCGTTAGATTTGTCTTAAATAGCTTTTTTTATTTATATTCACAAATAATATTTTTAATCAAGTTTGAGTTTATGACATATTTTTAATATATTATTATTATTTAATATTTTTGTATGTATAAATAATATATTTTAATAAATTTATTTGATTTATTTGAATCATATATTGTTATAATTCTCTTAACTTAATTTCAATATTTATCTTTTTAATTTGGGTTAAAACTTTAAGGATGATATAATAACATAAAGAACAAAAAAGATGAGATAAGTATTACAAGATATTAAGACTATATAATGATTATATATATATATACATGAGCATGATACATATGAGCATATATATAATTTTAACAACTCAATATATATTTTGTAATGTTATATATTCTAATTTATTATTCTATTGATATTTACTTATTATATACTATATTTTTTATATTATTTTATTTGTTTATAACTAATAATTTGCTTGTTGAGTATATTATACTTATTATCTATTTATATTATAGGTTATAATATAAATATTCAAAGGTGGGGTTCTTAAAAGTTTATCACTTAAGATCTTAAGTATAACAGAATGTTATATTGTGAGAGCTTTGTACAAATAAATATACATTGTACTTGTGTGAAAGATATTATACAAAAATAATATTTTAATTTTATTATGAATAATACCTTTGAGATTTGTGTAGATATATATATATATTTAACTATTATGTTTATATGTGGATTTTCAATATTTTTATCACTTTCGATTGATTTTGGTTTGTCTTTGAGTTTTTTTGCACATTTATGTTTACCCTGCTATTTTGTCATTTTGTGATTTTGATGAGTAGGGTGTGATAGCTTCACTTCTTTATTACATGAAGCTTCATAAAAAAAAAAAAAAGAAATAAAAAAAATTATTATACAAGAAATTGGATAATTGAGTCTCTTATATAACTTATAAGATTAAGAACAAAGAGAATAAAGAGATAAGAAGATGATCAGTATGCACTCACCATCTTACTTTCTTATTTATAGTTATAGATTATTTCATGTATTTCTTTTCTCTAAGTAGGTTAGTTAGGATAAGGTGATCAAGTTTATCCAATTTAAACCTTTGAATATGTTTAAATTTTTATATCTTTGTACAATTTCAAACTTATGATATACTTAATTTTTAATTTATTTTGGACTTTAAATTATGAATTACATTCACATCACATAAAACATATAAAGATATTTATTTTGCAATGTTAGATTACAATCATATATAATTTAAACATGTATTATATAAGTTTGGATAGTTTACAATTTCAAGACTTTACAAAAAACATTAATAATATCATATGACACCCTTTATCTAAAATTTGGACTAATAATAATTATTGGATAAGTAGGGCATCAAAGCCACTAGACCTAAAACTTTTTAAAATCATATTATACTAATAAAAATAATGATCATATCATAATCAAACTTAAAAGTCCGACCACATCATAGTAATATGCCAAGCTCAAACTTGACCTAAAGATTACATTCATTAGTGTCTAATGATGAGTCAGTATGGGATTAATACGATACATGTCAAAAAAAATTAGTAAATCTTGTACAATTAAATAAAAAATCAAGTTATATAATATTAAATTATTTTCTTCAAATATTACGATACTATTTGAGAATTTTAAAGATGTTTAGCAATCATTTAGAATGTGTCTTACCAAGCCCATTAAAAAATAGAACTCGAACCAAATCTAAGCTTTTATGTAACAACAATCCTCACATAATAGAAGATTGAAATACAATGATTTAATCTCCTAAATAAATAAAACAAACGTTAGATGTCTTTTCGATCCTTGCTCGTTGGTGGAAACTTTGAGAGCCAACGGTCAAATATGAATGAGAGTTTAGCTAGAGCTGGTAAGTGATGGGCAAAGAAGTCATCGCTAGAAGGGAAAATAATCGACGACAACAAGTTGCTTAATGATCGAAACAATGTGCCATGGCCATTGCATGATTAAGTTGGTTATATGGTAAATTCGAAATGTGAAGGTTGGTAAAAAAAAATGATACTTTAGTAGATATGGTCAATGGAGGTCACACGTCATCGTTCTCCTAAAAGGTACATTTCGATAAGTTTGCTTATAGTTGAAAAACATTTGAAGGAAATGTTTCAAAACGAAGCTTTTAATACCAAATATTATATGGGCATGAAATTTACAAGTTATAAAATACATTGAGCACACTTAATATCGTTGAATTTGAAACTAAAAATATGTTTTTGAGATGTGTTTAGGGAGAGTGTTAAAAGTTTTACAATTTATTTGTATATTTGGTGTTCAAAAACTCTCCTTGAAAGAGGTTTTGAAAATTTTTTCAAAATTATATTTATGTTAATAAAAATATTTTTTTTATGAAAATTGTTAGAATTTTATTATTTTTTTTAATTTGGAGATATTAATTTTTGCCAAATATTTTAAAAAATAATTAAAAATATATATATTTTAAAATTGATAATAATTTAAATAGGATAAATCAAATGACTTAATTAACTTGGTCAAATCATAACTAATCTTTTAGCATTTGATACATATCTTTTGATTTTTATTCAAATTACATGCATGCTATATATATATATATATATATGTTAGTATGAATTTACAACGATGTAAAAATATTATTATATATTCTATACATCTATGTTTTTTTTGAATATTATGTTTTGATCATTATTATTTATGTTTTATGAGGAGATTAATCAACTAATTTGTTCTCAAAATCTAATATTATTTTTTAAATCTAACAAATTGTTTTCATCAACGTTATAGGTGCCAATAGTATGCCAATATTTGGGAAAAATATTTAAGAGTTTTGTTCCATTATATTAGTCGATTATCTTGTTATTAGTTAGATTTTAATTTTGATTTATATGTTGTTATTTTCTGTTATATATATTTTACGAGACAAAATCATATCCTTTGTCTTAAGTTCTAGCTTGTTATGTGAATTGAAGATGATTTTTTTTTTGTCACATTGCCAGAAGAAACGTCTTCCAAACCCAAGGCATGCCAAAATAACCATTCTTTAAAATTAAAAAAAAAAAATTTTTTTGATATAACAATATATGTTACTTCGAAAAAATCTGAAGCATTAAAAAACGGGCAAAAATAATCTCGAATAAGAAAAAAAAATCACAATTTTCTTCTTCCCGCCTACAACGATCATTTGTCCCAATTCGTCCAGTGCAATGTCATCTAATTTTTTCACCATTTCTTTTCCTCCGATTGCAATTTAAAGGCTTCTGGAGGCATAAATCTCTTGTTGTGCTCTCAAAGCACTAAAACGTGCTTGACATTCGTCAATGAAAGTGGACCAATCCCGTCCCACGGCTCCGTTACTGTATGCCGGAGTTTATCAAACGTGGAGGCTGTGTTTTACAAAAGCTAATGAATTGCTATCATTCGTGGGGTTCGGATTAACATATATGAAAGGACCATTGAGGGGCCGAGCTTTACAGTCTATTCTGCTGAGGCAGAAAAAGGATGTGGAAAGCAAAAAGGAGGCAATGTCGAGTGGAAAAGAAGTGAAATGCCCTGGGATGGAAGGATTAGAATGCTGACAAGCAATGGCTAGGGTTTGGCTATTCGGAACTCCTGCTTTTGTGTGCTTATGCAAATTCAGCGTCGCTGCAAATGTTTTGTTTCTTGGCTCGCTTTAACAAGAGAAACCAATCGCGACCTGATAGCTGAGTTGTAAGTTTGTTAATTATTTTCTTGTATGACGTTTGAGAGAGAGAAAAATATCTTTTCTTCTGTGATATTTGAAAGAAAAAACGAGCATTTTTCTGTTTTGCGAGAGCATCTGTTCTGGGTTTTCTGCCCTTTTCGATTAGCTTTTGTTGAAGATTATTCCTGTCAAACGCCTCTTAAGTTTAGGGGTGTTCAGCTTTTGTTTGTTCTCATTTATAACTTACTCTGTGGTTGGTGGGCTCTGATAATGGCGATGGATTTTTGGCCTTGCGCATTTCTACTCACGTGGCAATGTCTGCTTTGGTTTTATTGACTCTTAATTGCTGTTTCCTTTTTCGTTTTCTTTTTCTTCTACTCAGATTCACCATTGCAACTGTAGTCATGTTTGGTATGTAGGGTGGAGATCCATTTAAGAAGTGGGCATGGGCGTACTCGTGCTCTAATTGGATCTGCCCTTTTACATATACCGTGTGTAGTGATCCAATAACTTAGTTGCTATTACGGCTCAAATAACTTAGTTGCTCGCATGATGTGGAAATTAGAAGATGAAAAGTTGTTATTCGGCTTATTTAATCTGGAATGAGGTCATTAGATGGTACAGCAGAAAGGTTCTTGGAGACGACTCCTCAATAATCTAGTTAAGAGAAAGGGTAAGTGCGATTGTGCAAGTTAGTCTCAACCACTTTGAAGTCTCTTTTCTCTTGCGATGACTATGCTTTGCCAGATGCTATGGCTTCATGCCATCTGCCGTTGTTACAGATCACCTATGTGAACGTCAGACAACAAAAGTTCTGGTGCACAGCTACATCCTTCCCTTGATGATGGATCTTGAGCTAGGAAAGGAGTTTGGCTCTCCAAAGGTTTGCAGTTATGATATTGCGTTTAGCCATTATTTCTTACAGTGCAATAGGCCTTTGAGGTTTTCTGATTACTTTTAAACAGACTGGTGACGTTCCTTGAGTAGGGTCACAGTCAAGGTTGTGAAATGTGTATTCTGTGTTACAAGTCGTTGCTTTGTTTTAAAAGCAAGGTTGCTTTGTTTGAAACTTTGCAGAAGCATTCATGGAAATCTACTTTGCTTTTAGCCTATCAGAGCTTGGGTGTAGTTTATGGAGATTTGGGAATTTCTCCTTTATATGTCTTCAAAAGCACATTTGCAGAGGATATTAGGCACTCCGAGACCAACGAAGAGATTTATGGGGTCCTTTCATTTGTTTTTTGGACTCTCACACTTGTACCTCTCCTCAAGTATGTGTTCATAGTTCTAAGAGCTGATGACAATGGTGAAGGTATTTATTGTTTCGATTTCTTAACTACGACCAATGCATTTGGCCTCTTTTTTTAATAAAAATTTAGACCTTTACTTTGGTATTATGGTGTATGTAGGTGGTACTTTTGCTCTTTACTCTTCCATATGCAGACATGCAAATGTTAGCCTTCTACCTAATAGACAAGTTGCGGATGAAGAAGTTTCAACTTATAAACTAAAACATATGCCAAAAACCAACAACAATAAATCCGGGGTCAAGATTTGGCTAGAGAAGCACAAACAATTACATACAGCTCTACTTATAGTGGTTATGCTTGGTACATGTATGGTAATTGGAGACGGTGTTCTCACTCCTGCTATATCAGGTACATCTTGTAAGTTTGTCTACTTTTTGTTAAACCAATAAGATTTTCTCACTAATTATTGTTGGATTGTTAGTTTTCTCAGCAGTTTCTGGTCTTGAGTTATCCATGTCCAATGGTCATCATGAGTGTAAGATATCCAAACTTTTGTTCTATTATTGGTTTAATGGTGCACTATTTTCTACATCTTTCTAGTTTCCACATGTATCCTTGCTTTTTTAAAATATGTTGGGTTTTTGTTTGATGTGGCAACACATTGATTGTCAATATATGTGTTTTAATTAGTTACTTTATTTGAAAATTTAATGGCTTTGTCAATGTTCCATAATTCTAGAATTTCATTGACACTGACAGATTTAGTACATATTTGCATGAGATTGGTGTATGCTTATCTAGTTTAATAAGCTTCTTTTTTTCTGTTGTTTGGTTTATACTAATTTGTTTTATATTTTTTGAGTTGTCCTCGTACATTGGCCGACCTTTTCTCATTGGATCTAATACATTTCTTGTTTGTCTTCGAGAGTTTATGATAGCACAATTACATTTTGTTTTTTGCATAATCATGTTGAGGTCAAATGGGTTCTAGACATGCTCTTTGGCATAGCCTCAAGGATGATTATCCATGAATAAACCTATTGTTAGTCACTACAAAGAAAAATTATTGGAAAACACAAATAAAGAAGCTGAAAATATACAAATAAACACATAAAATGAGAATACCAAATATTTTACATGGAAACCCTATACTTTGGAGAAACAACCATGACAATACTTGAAACACCTTCTCTAATACTTGAAATAGATTATAAGAGATTACAAACCTCTTTGTTAGCTTTGACAAATTCCTTCTGACAAAGGCAAACTCCTTAATTGTCTCGAGTAGCTTTAATGGATTTAGGTCTAGATGTATGCAAATACCCTTTTTTTTCAATTGAACAAGTTAGTTCCTTTCCTTTATTATAAATTTATAAACTTTCCTTTTGTTTTTACATTTCATTCAATGAATTCTCACTGTTGAGCTATAATTCTTCACTCAAACCATGTTTTACACCACGTTTGCTTGTCTCCATTCTTCTAAGGATGCTATCTTAGTTGTTGTTACCTAATTATTTTAAATGATGGATATGGATTTTTATTCAAAACTAACAACCAACCATAGCCATATGTCTTATGACTAAACTTCTTGCCCTTATTGTTATGTGCATCTAGTAATTTGGATATGTCCTTGTACTCTTGTAATATACATCTACATCATTGCATAGAATGGCATGTATTTGTAGAGGCACCAATAAGATTGGACATCCATATTAAATTCAAGGATTTATTTAATAACAAACAACCTTTATGATGATAACCTTACAATATAAATGCTTTGATTGTTATTGAATAAAGTGCAATCATATTACTCTCACTTGACTCCTATCAATAGATTTTTTTAGCATGTGAAATGACAATGTTCTCATCTTCTGTTGTTATGAAATCTAGCTTATTGTCATTATCTTCAATAATAAAAATATCCTATAAGGTACTCTTTGGTCTGTCCTAACTCATAAATTAACATTGATGTGTCCCAATAATATTACATCATTCGTTCTAATGAATAAGGACACATGATGTTTCTTTTAGATTTTGTAGAGTCTACTTACTATTTTGTAATGCTTTTCTCATGGATTACTAAATAACAATTAGCAAATGTCTATCTTATGCCAGTTATGGCATACATAAGACTTCATTTAGGTAATGTTTATGGAAACTTAGTAGTCATGCACTCTCACTCTTCTTGAGTGCTTGGTAATCATATTTTGCTTAATTTGAAATGGCTCTTTAGTGGAGTGCCTTTAGACCAGTAATTTTTTTGTGATGGCTCACTTAAATAGCATGAAGAATACCAATAGAATAGATAGAAGAAAGTAACAACTACACTAAAAATATACAAGAAAATTTCAATACTTCTTTTAACAAAAAACCTGAAATAATCAACTAATAAAAGAAACTTTCAAACCCTTGGTTACACTCCAAGGCCAAAACATCTCTCACTTAAAGTAGATACCCTTTATGCTCACTTTCAAAACTTGCACAACTTGATCTATATCAATACCTCCTCCAATATTTCCTTTTACAATCTAAAAGCCCTTGGAATAATAAGGAAAGGAGATATGCATTAAAGATCTTTTCTAACATAATTAGAAGGAAATCAAGCCTAAATCCCAATCATTTAAATTCAATTGACAACCAAATCTTAGTCTGATATTCAAATTATAAATTTGCGCTTATCCAAAAAGCTCATGTGTAACTATCATAAATTAGGTGTAATTTTCTCATCAATCTCAAAATGAAGTCATTTAATGTGTGTTGGAAATTTAACAAAATCCTTTAGACCTTAACTTGTTAGTTTACTACTTAGTTGAAATCTAACTGCAACATGACATAAAGTCACCCAAAATACATGATTTGCTCTAGGTTGATGTGGCCTAACAAGACTTTTCATTTCCTTCACTTGGCCATACCACTCAAAAACTTTCACTTAACACTTTTAGCATGCCTTATAGTATAATAGTTCATCATGAGCTAAACTTTTCTAGATCTAAATGGTTTTAAGCGGTCATTCTCAAAACTTGCAAACATCTTCCATAAAGCTATAATCCATGATGCGACTTCAACTTTCAAGACCTCCTTGAGATCAACACTCACCTAAAGCTAACCTTTTGGAGAGCCCAAACCACTTCTAACTATATTCTACATGAGGTCTCTTCAATACCATTTGATAACTCTTTCAAGATGTTTTCAATACCTCTTTAGACCTCCTTTGATGAGATGTCATTGATATCCTCCTAGATTACTTGGCATTTGGAACTTCAAGCTTGTTGTGTATTTTTTGAATGTATTTTTGCTTTGATAATTTTTGAATCTCCTCAATTCTGTTCTTTGAGAAACTCATCTTGAAAATTTGATTTGTAATTGTTAGATTTTTCATTTTTAATTCTCTTAGCAACCATTTTTTTATCTTATAGGTTTTCATGCTTGATCCATTATCATAATGCCATCCACAAAGTAATAAGATGGAGAAATGGTCATCAAAATTCTTAATAACAATAATGGTATACATCACAACTTGCTTAATTACAATTATGCATGAATGCCTCAGATTAAATATAAATTTATTATTAGTCTACTTCTCTATGTAAAAATGTCCTTTTTGAGTTTTAATACTACTTCTTAAGGACTTAAAAATCTTTAGGTTTCACAAAGGAATTCTTTTGTTCCATGTTATCATCAAAAAATGTAATCTTCATTGAGTAGCTCTAAGTGATTTTGCTCTGTCGTGACACATGCAATCTCATGTTTCTCATATGCTCATTCAAAATCTTCTTCATCCATTTGTTGATTTTGCTTTGTCGTAACATATTTGAAACCGTCTTCATCACTTTAATTTCTAGAGTACTAATAGAAGTCACGAAATTCTTTGGTTTCATATTTTGCACCATTATCAGATCATAATGCTTTGATGTCTTTCATCACCATTTTTACCTTTTTGAAGAAATTTGGCTTGTTTTTCAAGATTTGCATCTAAACCTTTATTTTTTAAGGCACTAGGGCTATCTCACACATCCATATGAATATAAGTTAAATTTTTTGGCATCATGCCTTTGCTCTTTGAAGAGAATGTCTTTGTGATGTTCTTAAATCTTGCAATAAGTTAACTCCAATCATACAAATGGCCATATGCTCTAGTGCCTATTTTTTGGATCAAATGGGTTGTGGGTGAAATCTTTAAGATAATCTTTGAAAAACACTAATGATTGCCATTGTGGATGTCAATTGCCTATCACCTAGATGAAGACAATGAAAACCACATAACAAAATATAAAATATAAGGCTAAAAATTTTATGTGGTTGCACTCATAAGAGCTTCACTAACACTTGGAAGAAATTACATGATAAACTCCTTTTGGTTGGCTGAATTACCTTGTATGCCTCTTGGTAGCTCCCAAGAAACACTCATTTGGGGTTTTGATATGCACACATGAATTCTTCTTTCTAAATTGATTAATAGCCTTCTCTTTTTATAGATATTCTTCTATTGCCACATGTTATCATTAGAGCAATTCTTGTTGACAAGCCATAACTATCACTTGAGCCAAGTTTTGCAACACTTTCACTTATCCCCTGCTTTTCTGAACTTAATGTTAGTTATTGTTGTCTAATTAAGCTGTATTATGAATCTAGGTCTTTAGTTGAGACCTGTAAACACCGATATATGTCTTGCAATTAGCTCTTCTTGTGTGCAATGTTATGCACAAACTCCAAAGTACGAGTACTCCTTTGTGTTTTTCTCACATAGCCTGCATAATACATCACACCATGTGACTTGGGGTATGAACTTTGCTACCAAGTCAGCCTTAGTGACCATGCACATTCCAATACATTCTCCATTACTTCATTGGATCCAATGGATGATAAAATTTGAATACTAAGCTTCTGTGAAACAGGGATGATGACAGCTACATATGAGGACACATTATGTGTTTTAGCTCATCTTATTTTTGTTGCCTTCCAAACGAACCGAAACCTTTCCCTAAAAGCACATGATGGCATGATTGTTCGTTCCCAAAATTTCTTCATAATGGTAAATTATATTACTTCTGTTGAAACTGTGTGAATCAACTATAATTGGTTAATCCATGAGTGGGTTAATCTATGCATGATATCTTTCTATTTTTTTTTTCTAAGCTTCTTCCACCATACAGGAAATAGGGGCGAGCATTTTGTTATTTGATCAATTGTAATGGCTGCCCTGGCATATTTTGGTTCTTTAGTCTATAAACCAGGTTAATCTAACTTCAAAGCGTAATCTAACCAAACTAAGCTTCATTTTGGTGTTTCGGTTCAGTTTCTCCAAATCATAGGCTCCGTACTGATTATGATTCAAAACTTTTATGCAGATCCCAGACCAATTTTTTTATTTGAACTTGGTTGCATTCATTCAAGAATTTGTTCGCTGTCTTCATGTTAAATTTCAAAATCCAAAATCAAGAATGAAAACTAGATTATGCATTTTCTTATTGGTTCACATTCTGGACTTAAACCTTACTATAAAACTATCACAAAAACCCATAAGTTTAAACATTTATCTCTTGAATAAAGCAAATAACATAGAATCAAACGAAGCTTTTAGTTCTGGTTCGGTTCTTTTTTAACTGAAATGCATGTTGATTTGAACAGAAAATCATGTTGAACATATGAATGGCCAGTTGGTGTACGAAATCACTCATAAGCATGAGTTTAATAGTAGGTTATGCAAAAAAAGGCTTAGGTATTTTTACTTCTTGTCTCACACAACCACACTTATGACTTGATAGTTGGTTTCAGATGATGAATTTATGGTAGAGAATTTTTTTTGAAATTACTATACGCAAATTTTTGTACGGTTATCCTAGTTTTATTATATTTGTTTTAAATTCCAAATATTTAAATGCTTTAATATACTATGCCATTTGAAAAAGAATTAGATAGTTATTGGCATGATGAAACAATCATATCATATTTATTGATTGCAGAACTAGTGTTTTCTTCCCATATTTTATAAACTTATGTAGTTGCTCTAAGAATGAAATTGGGACCGACCAGAAAACTCAGTTTGGTTTCAATGGTTTGTGGGTCGGTTCCCCTCATGTAAGAAAACTGTAGTTGGTTGGTTCTTGTATAAGTTTTATTTGGAATTGGCTCAAATCCGGCCAAGTTGCATCCTTAGTTTGGGGAATTTTGGACCCGTGGAGTCTATTTTATGCAACAGTATCTTTTGCCCTGTAAGGGGCTATTTTCATGATTGTAAACCACTTAATACAGATAGCCTACCAACATTTTTTGTTACCCAAATTCAACATATTCAAAGAAATAATTACATTAGTAGAAAATCGTGATTAACTCACAGTTTTAACACAACATTAGTATGAAAAGCATTCAAATCCCATAATGAATGCAGAAAGGCATTAAGATCAGATTTATATGCAGGTTAGTTCTTAGTTGAGTTCACGTTACTGTTCATTTTGCCTAACTTTTTAAAGAAAAATGTTGGTGTTTATCTTTTGCCTTGTCAAGTTAATCTGTTGAAAGGTTTAGCTAGTTGTTGGCCAAATTTATTTTCATGTTTGGAATGCTACCTCGCAATTCTGTATTTCTTATGCAGATGCTGTGGTTCCTATCACTTGCTTCATAATTGTATGCTTGTTTGCTCTTCAACACTTTGGAACTCATCGTGTTGGGTTTCTGTTTGCTCCAATTGTATTGGCTTGGCTACTTTGTATCAGTGCACTTGGCATATACAACATTCTAAATTGGAACCCAGATGTTTACCAGGCGCTTTCTCCATGGTATATGTTGAAATTTTTGAAAAAGACTAAGAAGGGTGGTTGGATGTCCTTAGGTGGAATTTTACTCTGTATTACAGGTAAACTCTATTTCTTTCTTATTATAAATACTGATCTAAAATTATATCACTACCAAGGTTACAAAGTTTCTGTATTTTCTTTTTGAGGATGCATTTATGATACAGCTTGTTTGCTTTGGTGGGAGATTAGTGAACAACTCGAGACAGAAAAGTTCTTCATGCACTAGCATGATTAGCAGGGATAATTTTGTATAAGATAAATACAATGGTTTTAGTATACATGAAAAATATGATAGAGCTTGGCATCCTTACCACTTCTTGTGAAGAATGATATGGAAGATGGAACAATAACATTTATTCTTCCATTTGTCACTCACCAACTTTGGTCATTGTTGGCTAAACATTTGCATTCTAAGACTTGTTCACACACACTTACACTTAGTTGCATCTGATTGTTCCCATTAAATACTGCCTTAAGGACTTATATTATAGCATAGATGGTGAATGTGAATGCCAACTCACTCTTGTTACTGGCTTCTGCTTAGATAACTTGGCAAGCTAGCAATGGAACCTAACCTCAATGATGTTTTTGTAACTTGCTGTGGAAGCTAGACAATTTTTTTGAATACCTTCAGGGATCAAAGTAGCTCATGTTAAGAAACAAATACCTGGCCTTATGATCTACATCAAACCCAAGTTTCCATTAGTCTCATGGTGTTAGACACTAGTAACACACTTCCACCACATAGAGAACTTCAAGGCTTTAGCAAGTAGTTCCATTAAAAATTCCAAGGATGAAGCATTTCCTTCAATGGCCATCTAGAATTAAGTTATACCTTTATCATGAATTTTGCATAAATATTTTTTCTAGAGTTTCAAAATATCTAATTAATGAAAGGTTTGGTTTTCCAAAATGAAGCCAACATTCCAAACCCAATAGTGTCTGTACACAATTAAGCGCTAGTTAGACCAATATTGATAAGGAGTTAAGGATTAGAGATTAGGAATTAGAGAGAAAGTACTAAGAATTAAGGATTTTGAATTAAGTATTATGGAATTAAGATTAGATGGGATAAAGCTCAACTTCAAGAAAAATATGCAATTGTCTCCTTTATGATTGACTTTTCAATAAATGACAAGGAATCTACAAGGTGGAAAATCTATTAGTAACAACATGTCCAAGTTCAATCGAACATGATAAGGTGTAATATCAAGAAAGATCTCTTCTGTCACTCAATTTAGAGTTGAACTCTGTAAGGTAATAAAATGAGAGCTTCTACTTTAATAAGTTGTGACTCTTTAGCAAGCATATAGGTTGGCCATCAATACTAAAAGATATATGCGACTTATTGTTCAAAAATTTGGGTAAAGGGTAGCTGCGTCCATCATATCGATGGCCTCAAAACTTGGTCTACAGTCAAACTATGATCTTATCGTCTCTTAGACTACATAAGACACCCACATTCCTACTTCAAAGGAAAGAGTGTTATTGAGGAACATCCTTGTATTGTTGTTAGATCAAACCAATGATTTTGAAGCTATGGTTGTGAATATTTGGTTGTCTTCTACCCTTTATTTGTACTTGTACTAAAATAAGAAACACATTTAACCCCATCAAAGGCAAAGAAATAGTTGTGGCTAATGATGATATCTAAGAAGAGTAAAAACAACTTTATGATGGTCTTAGGATCCTTGATGAGAGCCCTTTAGTGTTTTGCTTTACACCATAACTGTGCCTCGTGACTAAGATTGGAAAGAGCGTCATTTTCTATATCTAGATGGATGGAAAAGAATTTAAGATTTTTATTGACAATGGGAGTTTCGTCAATGTGATATCCATTAACACTATGAAATGGTTAGGATTAGTTCTTATGGAACACCCCTTGTTCATAAACTCGTTAAGATTGATGCTATCTATGAATTCCCATTAGCTTCAAGACATGGTGAAAAAATTTGGCATTATGTGTTCCTAATGGAAGTGAGTTAGTGTCATCATGTGCTCCCATGGCTATGTGGTCTCTATGCCTCATTTTTTGCCAAGCCAATTCTCTTACTTGATCCATAATAGCAAGAACATTACCTTTTACCCATTTTCCTAAGCTAGTTGCATGAACACAACGAAGTATAACACCCCCTAGTCGGTAGTGCTTAGCATTAGCATTGGATGTAATTTTTTAGGATGTGTTCAAGAGGAAGTCACCATGTGGGCATTAGTAGTGTTTGATCCATCCTAGTTTACAAAGGTACTTGAGTTATACTAAGACAAATGATTTTATGTTGTATTTCTCAATGAGCTTTTTGAAAGGCTACACTCTCTTCAAGATAATACTACATGCCATCATCTTGTTCTCAATAATAATACTTTCAGATTTCGCTCATTACTAAATCAATTCAATTGATAGGTTAGTGACCTCAAAAATGGGTATGTTTACTAAAAATTTGATTTCATGTATTGTATTATGCCTTCTCACTCATGAGAGGATTTTTATAGCTTTGCTATCAATATGATTATTATTAAGAATCAATTTTTTTGTTCCTTAAATAAATGACCTTGTTTTGGTGAACTATGTTATCATCTTTTAACAAATTAAATTTTACAATGAGGATTACCAAGTCAAAATTAGACTTAGTAACAAGTGAAAGACAACCTTTAATGCTAAAAATGTTCTGTTCTAATAGTTGGTTATTCTCTTCTACTTAAACATATTTATGAAGTTCAGTACTTAAGTCCTATGACCATTCTTAAGTAGATTTGTTGCCATCTATTTCGATGCCATGCTTACATTTCTAATTTGAAAGAGTACATTGATCATGCTTGACAAAATTTTCTTTTTGTAAATGTTTGAAAATGTGAATCCTATACCTTATGTTAGTTTTATCTATTTATATTGATCCCTCATGGTGTTTATGTTGATTTGACTAAGCTTAAAGCTATTGTAGAAGATTGTCCACAAAATTAGAATATACCATGTTCTTGCCTTTTTTTATTGGAGATTTATAAAGTACATGAGCACAATTGTCTCCCAAATCACTATCTTAAAAAAGATCAATTTTGAGTTACAACATATTAGTAAAGCAAGCCTTCAATAGGATAACAACATGGTGATGGTCATTATAGATTGTTTGATATCTTAGATTGCCTATGAAGTTAGAATATTTTCATGTTCTTGACCTTTTTATTAAAAATTTGTAAAATACATTAATACAATTATCTCTTAAATCTTTAATCTATCTTAAAAAAGACTAATTTTGAGTTAGTATAAATAAAATAAGTTTTTAATTAGAAAAAACCTAATTAATTAAGGCTCTCGTTTTACCTTTTCCACACTTTGGTAAGGGTTTTTAGGCTTTGTACATATCTTTGAGAGTAGAAAAAGAGGGAGTGCTCAATCAATAGGGTTACCCTATTGTTTATTTAAAAAAAAACTTAAATCTTATATATTACTCGACTTCAAATAAGGGATTTGGCACCCTTGTGTAATCCCTTAGACACTAGAAGCATTAGTTTTTATCTTATGAACTTTTCTTATACTTTGACCATAAGATCTTAAAATTCATAAACTTTAAAAGTAAGCTTAGTTCAAGATGAGCTAAATGGATTGGCGATATGCGAGAGTTGGCCTTTTTCTTATGCACAAGTGTAAGAAAGAAAATAGTCTTGCAAGCATGTAGTGGAAAACTCCTTATTAAAGAGTTGTCAGGATTGACAAGCTATTAAAGATTATATCACATGTCCTGATTTTGGGGATATCTTTTGCAATTTGATTAATAATATAATTACATATTGAATGATTATAACTTAGCAATAGACGCCTTCTCAGAGACAAAATGCTACATCCTTGGCCCTTCTGGTTTGGGAACTACTTGTATGGGAATGTACATTGGTGGTTTCTTAAAACTTTTTGGTCAAAACAAAATTGTCAAAGCTATAAAAAATATTTTATTGATATTGTCTCTGAAGAGATGTAGTCAGAAATGAGGAGGGTTGAGACCTTACTCTCAAAACTAATCCTTAAGACCCATTCTTGAGGCCAAATTCTTAAGACCAGCTCTTAAAATCAACCATTTTTGGTTCAGAGGTTGAGGCCTCGAGACCAACTCTCAAGGCTAACCCTTCAAGGCCCTTGCTATCCAAGTCAACCCTTAAAGTCTCAACTCTTGAGGTTAGTCCCTTAGAGTCAAGGTTTTTAAGTCCCAACTACTTGTGCCACCAATAATTGACCTAATTATATTAACAAAATAAGAACATTTGTCCTCCCACATGTGTGAAGTAAAGAAAGCTAATAATGATGACTACATTAATCACTAACACATTTTACCACACGTGCATGGGAATAATTTAATGACGCAGTGGCCATGAAGATAAATGAGATAGGGATAAAGGTTTAAACATTTCTTACATCATTGCATATAGAACAACTTCCAAAGAGATAAAGGAGAATGGATAATAACTAGCCATCCTTGACCTTTGCTTAAGCTCAATTATAAAGAGACCCTTAGGGTTCATTGAGGGGAACATAAGTTGTGAATGTTTTCATAGAGAGCTACTCTTTTAGTCTACTCTTTTGGTTTCCCTTCTCTTCCTTCATGACACTTAGCTTCACTTCAACTAGTGAAGCTCCAAATTCTTCTTTAATCTCTTTAATTTTCTTTATAATCATACTTAAGGTTTTCTATTAACCAAATTTTTATTAATGTGAAGGTTTGATCTAAATAATTATGAAATTTAGTATAAAACAAAACTTAATATGTACATGAAACATAATTTTAAGTGAAGACCTGATGATGGGACTAAAATTCATAACTATAAACTAAACAATATAAAAAAAATTTAAAAATCTTCAAAATAAATAGAAAATATTTTATCTATCTAGTTGGATTTAGTATGCATATAGAAACAGTGTAAACAAAATATACGAAGTATAAAAATACTAATACAATTAAATGTATTCTATGCAAGACATATATTCACTCGTAGGATCAGAGTTTGATCATCTTTTATAGTATTTGTTCTCTTATCTCATGGTATTATAAATATATGACTTATGATATAAATATTAATACAATTTTAATGAATTCAACAAATAAATTATATAAAATAACACAACAAAAAAATATTAATACAAAAATATAAGTTAGAATGACAAACTATAGAAATAAGTCAGAATAATAACACAACACATACATATATCGTAGTAATCAGATGAAATATAAGTGCAATTTTTTTTTATTTTTAATTTCCAATGATTATTGAACCTAATTCCCTTCGAATTAGTCTTTTTTGGATCCAATGATAGTCATATCCATCACTGATCTCATGCTAACATTTATCCAAATAAAATGCTAGATAAGCATGGTCTGAAGACGTATGTCCTGCAATCTAACATGCTGAATATGGCTCCACCAGATAGGTGTAGTTTGCATGGTTTGAAGACTTATACTTTTTTATTCAACACGTTAGACCTAGTATCATATATATATATACATACATACATACATACATATATGTACGTATGTATGTACATACATACATACATACATACATACATATATATATACATACATACATACTCAAATCATGATACTCATCTTATATAGGTATACTTTGAAAACTAATATCTTGTGATTTTACACATTTTGTTTAATGTTAAGGATGATGTTTTTGAAAATTTACTTTTTAATTTTTGATTTTAAGTATTTAAATTATTTAGATAACATCATATGAACCAAACGTGTTAATTAATATTGTTGCAAAACTTATACATATTATATTATATTTTATCTTAATTATCTTTTATATTGATATATAATTAATAAAACTGAATATCATAGAGATCATGTTAAATTATATAAAATCATTATTATTACTGGCATAATAATATAAAATATAATCCAAAATCAATTATATAAAAATATATTATTGTGTTGCATGAAATGTTATCAAATTTATCTTTTGAAATTTGATAATAGAATATTTTTTATCAACATTTGATCTTCTTTGATTTTTTGCATTAAAATGCACACGCATTATTAATTAATCATTCTTATTATTAAATATTTAATATTTTTATCTAATTATAATCAATTTTATGTCAATTATCATATTATATTATTAATATTTATGTTCATAAGCATTTTAATTATAATCAATTTTTTATCTTAGTTGTGCTTTTTTTCATATTTTTATATTTTATTATTATTATTTTATTTTATTATTTTATTGTATTTTAATTTTTTGTCTTTCTTTATTTTTTATTTATTTAATTATTTCGCTTCCCTTCTATCTTTCGCCTAAACCGTGCAGACCAATCGGTTCAAAGGTTGAATTGGTCAACAGACGGTTAAACAGGCCCTCGCCCGCGTTCGCTGAACCGATGATCCTGTCCTGTGGGTCCAACGCGCGGCATGCTCCTCGCAATCTCTCTCCCTCTCATCTTCTCACAAAACCCGACGTACATCCACGCACACAGCAAATAAAACAAAATTAATTCTTGTAATTTAACTCGTCGACGACGTTGGATCCGCGAACAGGAGCGCTTCTAACCAAATCACTCCAAGGACGACACAACAATGACCTTACTCGATTTCCCGACCAAGCACAAGTACGTCGGAGCCACCCGAGTCTCATGCAAATACACGCTCAGGCGAAGGGTTTCCAACACACGCTGGGAAGGGTATCCATGTGAGCGGCTTAAATAGCCAGCGTTAGACGCTAATTATGCTGGTTAGTTTTAATCTGCCGCTTTATTTTACGATAACATTATTTTATTTATATATTAACCCCGCATTCGCGTCAAATACATTAAATTACTATATATATATATATATCTATATATATATATATATATATATATGCATTTTTGTATAAATACTTCCGATATTTTTTTTTATTTGAAAATTTGTACTTTGTAAAATTAATTATGATTGCACTGCAATTATAAAATTATAATTTTGTCTTTTCAAAATTTCAAAAATTACAAAAATACTTTGGTTTGAAGTTCCAAAACTATATATATTTTTTAATTCTTTAAAAATTTATAATTAATTATTTATTCATCAAAAAATTGTGAATTCAATATTCGACTTGTCTTAGAGTTTTTTTATTGATATATTCAGATAATATATTTGTCTAAATTTGAAACTATAATATACTTTCAAAATCTCTATCATTATTTTATATTATATTAGGTTAGTTTTTTAAATTCATTTTTGCATCAATAATATTCACCCAAGTGTTTATTACTAAGAAATCTAAATTTCTTTACCTCAATGTCTTGCATATTTACTGACGAGAAGGCATTATGATATAATATTTATCTAGCATGATTAAGAGAATATCTCATGAGATCTCGAATTCTATCATAGAGATCTCAAAGGAAGAGGTAAATTATGCTGTCATGAGAGTAATAAGAGAAATCTTAGGTCTTAAGAGGAAGAAGATAACAAAGCTCAAATGTAATAAAATATTCATAAGGGAGCAAGAAGCCCTTGAGGACCATTCTTCACTCTTGAAGAGCATCTACAATGCTCGAGGATCATTCTCTAACCTCGAGGTAGAAGGTAGAAGTGTACAACAACCACAAAAGGCTACCAAACCTCTATCTTATGCAGTTGATTATCTCTAGTAAGATGTAAACTAAGAAGTATGAAAAGGGCAATCATTTAAGCCAAATTGGGTTATTTCCTTATTTGAAGATTTGGAATCCCCTGAGGATCAAAATCCTCGATACTTTAAGTAGTTAAATAACATTAGCTATTGTTTTTGTTATTTCTTTCTATGTTTATTTAATAAGATTTAGTAAATATAAAAACCCAATAAAATTTGACAATCTCTTGCAATTGTGCATATGTTCTTCTCTCATATCTAGCTCTATTACATCATCAAGATCAATAAAAAACTCAGAGTATCAATCTTGTTCAAGTCCTTGAAATATAAGAGGGGTTGGTAATGGATTACACTATGAAATATAGGTATTTGTTTTCTAGGTTAGTCTCCAAGTGAAGTCCTATAGATGTGACATTGCACTTTAGGAATAAAATGTATATGAAGACCTAGATAATGAAACAAACTTCTTTAGTTATATTTTTTATCTTATGTAGAAATTATTGTTTGGCAGATGTTCTTTCTCTTAATTAACAATGGAATATGTTACTATTTTTTATTTTGCAAATAAATGATCTCATAAAAACTTTTTATGGAAGTAGAAACAAAACATCATAGTAATTCTTTAATCGATAATTTGCCAAAAATCCTTTTTTATTTATACTTGAAGATTGACATGTCATTTAAATATAATTATATTAAAGAATTGATAGATGATAATACACTCTTGTTGAAGAAAATTTTGCTACTAATAATCTAGTAGACATGTTCACCAAGTGGTTAATATAAAGGACTGCATTACTGTTCCATACTGATTGAATATTGAGGACTACTCTACCTTAATTATGTTCCATACTAATTGATGAGGAGGCATTATGCATTATGCATTATCGGTATTTGTTTTGAAATTAAGAGGATAGATTCAAGATTGGTACAATCAAGATGAAGATTAGTTTTCAAGTGGAAGATGGATGGATTGTGGGCTGTTATTTTTTACAACAAGATCAAATCATCTAGTCATTTTTTCAGGCTATCGAATGTTTTGATCGTTTGGTTAGGTAAATTAGATGATGATCACTAAAGAAGCATCCAGGGCTTTTCATGAAGACAAATGGTCTAATCAGATTGGTGGTGGAAACTTTTAGGTCAGTTCAAGTTATTACATCGAGTCTTATTTAGGTTGTTTTTCATATTTTACTCTAATAAGTTGGCTTTGATATTGCATGAGAGATCAAGAGATAGCCTTTTGTACTATGATAAGAATATTCTCTTATAGTAACAAAATCCTTTGGCCCAATGGTGATTTTTTCTCTAGTTTTTCAAGTTTTCATTGTAAATTTGGTGTTCTTTTCAATTCTTGTGATTCTTATCATACTCTATCATGTTTTCATCATTTTTCTACTTTTTAAATCTATCTATCCATTGCATTGATTGCAATTATTTCTAAGCTTGCAACGTTTATGGCCTTTCAATTCCTAACAGATGTATCCATTTCTCTTTCTTGGATTTGCAACAAAATGTAAAAGCATTGATTTTAGGAATGGGGAGGAGACCATGGAGAGGGATATGGCATAAAGAGAGGAATGAGAAAAATGAAAGGGTTCTTCCCATTTTCCTCTATCATGCAGGCACAATGAAATCCCAATGGTATCACACACTTTATTTGATCTCATTGCATGGTTTTGCATGCTTGACTGAAGTTATGCATATATATGCATACTTATTTAAACATACATTTATATTGATACATATATAGATACATATATACACATACAAATACATAAACAAATTATACTCGTATTGGAGGGAAGGCTAGAATTAGAAATTCATAGAAAAGCAAGGATATGGAAACATGAAGTAGAAAACAAAAAAAATCTACTTTAGCTATGTAATCAGCTGTTGGTTGGAATATTAGGGAAATTATAAATAATGTTAATCCAAGTACTGTAAACAATTTAACTTTATTATTGATGTAAAATGTTTTTTGTTCACTAATTGCTCAAAGTTTATGGTTCCACATGTCATCAGGCTCAGAAGCAATGTTTGCAGATCTTGGCCACTTTTCATATCTTGCTATTCAGGTCTTGCTGAACAACCTCAACTGTAAACTGCCTGGTTTTGCGTTCAGATACTTATTATGTGTTTTATGTTGTTCCAAGAATAGATTGCTTTCACAGCACTTGTATATCCAGCGCTAATCCTGGCTTATATGGGTCAAGCTGCTTATCTTTCAAGACACCATAACATTTACACAAGCTACCAGATTGGCTTTTATGCATCTGTTCCAGGTACTATTCGTATCCAAACTGTTACAATTTCCTTAAGGCATGGTACCTAGTAATCCTATCAAGCAAGTTTTTGTTCCATTTTTTGCTTATTTTATATGTTCAAGGCAATCATTAAGTAGAAAAAGTTGATATTAATAAAACTGCACGCTTTTTTGACGAAGGAGCCATTCTAGTAACAAATTATTTCACTATTAAATGAATCTGCATATTTTGCATGATTTTTTTGTTTCTTCATGCCATCAAGAAGACCCCTTATATTTATAACATGGATAATGACTTAAGAGCAGTAATAAGAGAACTGGAAACTGTCAATCTTTCTTGTGGTACTCATCATGAACGTGAGATTTAAGTCAAGGGACACAAAGCCGTTCAAGATTAATTTGATTTAGAGACAAATACTGAATGTTGAGGATGTCCTGACAATCAACATTGCATTGGTATCTTTAGACACAACTGAGAAGCAATAAAGAGGGAGAATCGGTTCCTTATTTTCTGTAGCATGTATTGCATATCTTGGTAACTCATTCTCATTTTTCATGCAAAATTTAACTCAATTGCATTTGATGGTGGATACTAGAGCCTTTGACCATATGAAAAGCTCTTCTATGTCATTTAGTACCTATTAGCTGAGCACAAAAATTAAGATAATTACTATGGACAATAATAACATTATTTGAGTGATAGGCAATGACACAATTAGCATTGGCAAATTAAGAGATTTTTTTTATGTCATCGACCACAATTGCAGACTTCTTTTTCAAAAAATTAGTAAAAGATCTTAAATATGTGCTTGTCTTTTACTCATCACATTATGTGTTTTAGGATTTAACATTGGGGAGAATGATTAGTAATGTTAAGGAACATAATGTTCTACATTATTTCTTTATAGTAAAATTCCACTAGTTGTCTTTCTCTTAAAGCCTCTCATATGCATTCAATAACAAATAATGATGTCTTGTTATGGTACAAACATCTAAGTCAGCTTAGTTCCAAATAATTTAAGTCATTGTATCCAAGTTTATTTATGGATAATGGCTTAAATTCTCTATTTTGTGAATATTATGTGTATGCAAAACAATTTGGCCAGCTCCCTTGTAAAACCATTTTGAATCATTCAATAATGCTTATAGTGACATTTGAAGAGTAGTTAGTATTCCAAACCAATAGTCGTTAGTTCATCAAATTCATTGATGATCATTCATGTTCATTCCTGTTTGATATATTTAATGAAAGACAAATTATTTCATATATTATCATTAAATTATTTCACAAATATGTGTTATATGTTTTCTAATCTCAAATTAAAATCTTTTGAACAAATAATTTGTGAAAATGTTTTGCAAATAATTTCTCAATATAACTTTTTGATTTAAGCACCTTTCATCAAAGTTCATGCATATATATTCAAAAACAAAATAGCATTGGTGAAGTTAAAAAAATCAATATATTCTACTTATGTCCTTATGTTCTTAAGCAATGTTTCTAATTATTTTTAGGATAAAACAATTTTGATAGCATCATATTTCATCAATTGATTTGTCTTAAAATCTTTACAATACGAAATTTTGCTAAATCTACTACTTAAGTCTTTCCCAACAATTCGAGTCTTTAACTCTCTTCTACATAAAGTTTTTGAATGTTCAATCTCCACCCATGACAATAATTCCTAAGTCAATTGGATACTAGGACTCAAATTCCCTACTCGAAAGTGTTACAAGTGTTGTGTAGTGACAAAAACAAGCATAAAATCCTTATATCTCAAAGAAAGCATACTATTATCCTTCTAAATGAGATTTTGGAAAATTGGTTATAGACTTGAAGGCATGTCAATGGAGAGGAAGTTGAAGAATAGCATCAATGAAAATCATCCTATTGTAAGGAAAGAGAGATATAGAACTAGTTTAGAAGCTAATTTATTTGTTTGGATATATCTTTAGTGTAAGAATTGTTAACTAATGTATGTATTATTCAATATAAAGGCACGTTAAACCTATAAAATACAATAAGATATTTAAAAGGAAGTTCAATAAAAGTTTTGCTTTTTAAGAAAAATTCCAAATGAAAAGTCTAGTGTTTTATTGATGCTAATTGAGGAGGAATAGAAGACAAGTTCATTATAGATTGTTATTCAAAGTTTAAGGATATTTGGTGACTTGAAAAGGCAAGACACTAATAATAGTGGTCCCGAGCAGTAGTGAAACAAAATATATAACAATTGCACATGGTATCCATGCACTTATGTGGCTCAATAGAATTCAATGATTTGGCATTACATAAGAAAGCTCTATAAAACTCTATAGTGATAACAAATCTATTATAAATATAACTCATAATTCTGACTAACTTAACAAGATAAAACACAGCGATTGATCAGAGTCTAATAAATGATGAAATCGCAAAGGAGTAATAACACTTGTCTATTTCTCACAAAAGCTCTTTCGAAGGCAGGTTTTAAATCATTTGTTGGCAGGTTAAGAATGATTGATATTCATTTCTTTGTTTGAGGAAGTGTTGAAATCTGTAAGAAATCCTTAAAATCAGGTAAGAATACTTGTAATATAATTCTTTACATTTTTTTGTTTTTTGATATACTTTTTAGTCTTTTATTTTGTTTTTCTAGTTGAGAATATTCTTTTTATTAATTTTATTTTACTTTCCAATATGCAATATTCTCTTTATTCTCTTTTTCTAATTTTTAGTATAATATAATACTCTTTATTTTCTATTTTAAATAATAAAGCTTGTTTCTTCTCTCTCTCTCTCTCTCTCTTTGGTTCACCTCTTTCATGTTGGCTTGCTCTTTTGAATAAATATTAGGTTAAAGTTCATAATCACCTTTATTCATTGTCTTGTTAAGTTGATTCACAAATCGTTGATCATTTTAAAATTATATTGGATTTTGGTTTAATTAACTCAACTAGAAGTATAATGAGCTAATTATGAACCTACATGGCTTGAATCAAAATAATATGAGCCAAATATGAGTTAAGCTTTAATTATATTAACTTATTTGTGATTGAGAATTTGACTAAAAAATAAAAAACATTAATCAATAGGCAAGTTGATAACCATCAATTTTGCTTGAATCGACATTGGATTGAATCCAATCCAAAGTTAGCTAGGGTTGGATCTGCTTAAGATGAAATGATTAATAGTCCTAAGAATAGAGCGAGCCAAATAGTGTTAGTTGTTTAAGTCTACTATGAATAGACCACAAGATGCCTCCATCAGGAGAGCCTAAATAATAGAGTTTATCCATATTAGCATGAGATTAAAAAAACTCAAAAGCTCAACTTATTGCTAAAAAAGATTTCGCATTCTTATAGTTTAGTGAGAAGTTCGTATTTGGATTATGGGGATCAAAGGGCCATATGACTATCCCAACTCAGGGAATGAAACTGTTGTGACTTGACAAAAAATGTACATTCCTTTCCTTGATCATTATGCTATCATCTGGTTTTTGTCCTTTGTTTAATTTGCTCTATTCTTTCTTAGGTTAAACCAGGATAATGTTGTTTGCAGTTGCAATCTTCTCAGTTATTTCATTCTTTTCTTACTCAACTTAAAATGCGTGTGTAGAAAGTATAAGGTGGGGTGTGCTGATAATAGCAATACTAGCTTCTGTGGTGGGAAGCCAAGCAATTATTAGTGGAACTTTTTCTATCATAAACCAAAGCCAATCACTTGGTTGCTTCCCACGAGTAAAGGTGATCCACACCTCTGAAAAGATACATGGCCAGATCTACATTCCAGAGATCAACTGGATGCTGATGATCCTTTGTGTGGCAGTTGCCGTTGGGTTTAGAGACACAAAGCACATGGGCAATGCTTCAGGTACGCAGTTCTTTCTGTTCCATTTCAGGTAACTATGTGTTGCTACTGATGGATGGCCGGGGTACTTTGTAATGGTCTTCCATCTGACAATCCTAACTTCTATAGTTGTTCGCTTTCTTCCTTAGTAACACCTTTTAATATTGCAGGACTAGCTGTCATAACAGTGATGCTGGTCACAACATCCCTTACTTCCCTGGTAATGATCTTATGCTGGCAAAAGTCGCCGCTCCTCGCCCTTTCCTTCTTTCTCATATTTGGCTCCATTGAGGCCCTCTACTTCTCTGCTTCCCTCATCAAATTCCTGGAAGGCGCTTGGCTCCCAATTCTCTTAGCTATATTCCTCATGATAATCATGTATGTCTGGCATTATGCCACCATAAAGAAGTATGAGTTCGACCTCCACAACAAGGTGTCATTGAACTGGCTTCTTGGGTTGGGCGACAAGCTCGGCATTGTGCGCGTTCCTGGCATCGGCCTCGTGTATACCGATCTCATTTTCGGCATTCCGGCAAACTTTTCCCGCTTTGTCACTAACCTTCCTGCGTTCCATCGCATACTAGTCTTTGTCTGCATCAAGTTTGTTCCGGTGCCATATGTTCCCCCCGCCGAGCGGTACCTTGTTGGTCGGGTTGGACCAGCAAACCACCGCTCCTATCGGTGTATTGTTCGTTATGGTTACCGTGATGTGCATCAAGACGTAGATTCGTTCGAATCGGAGCTGGTGGCCAGGTTGGCCGACTTCGTTAAGCTTGATGCATCATGCTGTCCCCGCGAATCCAGTGACTCGGCGGAAGGAGAGTGTGGTTTGACTGTTGTTGGGAGCAACTTGCTTGGCTTGCATTCAAACTTGGCGATCGATGACAGCATTGCGCCTTCAAGTGCATCGGTGGAGTTCAATGAAAGGAGAGTGAAGTTCTTTTTGGATGACAGCTCGGAGGAGTTGGATAGACAAGTCATGGAGGAACTTGAGGATCTTTTGACAGCCCAAGGGGCGGGGACTGCATTTATACTTGGGCATTCGCATGTGAGGGCAAAACTAGGCTCATCTTTTCTAAGGAAGTTTGCGATTGACATCGCTTATAATTTCTTGAGAAGGAACTGCCGTGGTCCAGATGTGGTGCTGCGCATACCACCGGCATCGCTTCTCGAGGTTGGCATGTTGTATGTCTTGTGAGATGGCACAGTTGTTGTTGGCTTTGCATGGACAAAGGCATGCTTAAGTTACGTAGTCGTTATGAATTGTGGGGTTATTCCACTTATTTCTATGTTATGTATTTCAACTGGGCTTTGCAGAACCAGTTTCAGCTGTTCGGCAATTTCCGTGTATCACATGATATCTTTGAACGTTGTCATCTATTTTACTTGTTGCTTTGTTTAAGTAGAATCAGAGGGTATCTGTTTGCTGTATTATAGGAGAGATGGTTTGCTTGAAAAGTTTCGTATCTATTACACTTTTAAACTAGCTTTTCAAATGTATTGACACTTGTCTCACGATACAAAATACCTATATATATAGAGTTCGAACAAGTGTTTGAAGACGCTTGATTCAGAGGTATTATCATATTTTATGATATCATTTAAAAATTTAATGTATTAGCTTAATATCATTATTTTTTAAATAATATTATTGAAACTTGTGAATAGGTTATTTAAAATTAAAATATAGATGTTATTTTAATTGGATAAACTCTAGTTTTCAGACCTCTTTAATTAACATGAAACAAGAAAGCATTTAAGCATTTAAATAAAAAAAAGTTATGATAGATCTTTACATATATCTATATAGTATTAATAGCCACATAAAATTTATGATGACTTTTAATTCATTAATAATTGAATAATAATAATATTTAAATACTAATGTTATTTATATCTTAAAATTATCTATAATTTATATATATTTTTATTATTTAATTTTATACAATTTTGTTAGTCTTTTATTCTTATTGTTATCATCAAGTTACCAACATCCCTATTTATTTTTATTAATAACATAATGATTTTTAACAAAAAATAATCATCACATTAAAAAAATCTTTAAATAACATAAATGTCATTACCACCCTCAGTCAAATAAGCTCTAAGATAACATAACAGCTGCAGAGCAGGAGTGCGAATTTTTGCAGCCTTGCAGCTTGACCAAACCAACACAGCTATTACAACAAATCCAGCAACTCGCCACCACAGCATAATACCAATAGCAGATTATCAAAACCGTAGAACATCTGAAGCACCTGACGATATAATCCAATCGTTTCTGAAATAGAAATCATTTACTTGGTTGCTATTAGGCGTCAATTGTTATCTACATGCATGACAGTATACTAAATAAACAAATTTCAAAATCTGTTAACTACACACGCTGCTGCAGTTTTATTATGTTCTACAAGAAAGTTTGTAGAAAGCTAACCTTGTAGGCAAAATTCTCAGTTTTGTTGCATACATGCAGAAGATGATGGATCACCTCGAGCCGAAGGGAACCCATGCAAGGAAAAACAAAACAAAACAAAACATAGTAAAAATAAAAAATCAACTGCTTCTGAAATTGCTGTACCATACAATTCATTTTAAATTTCTCATATACTATGAGTAAGAGAAATTAAAAAATATGTGAATTGCTTGCTAAGGTATGAAACGCAAAGGCAGCACCCAGTAAATTCACAGGCAGAAATGTTACAAAGCATGACAATGTTTCTTTGACGTACAACAACTCTTTGTCATGTAATGGAAAAGCAATACGTGTTTTCATCTTTGAAATACATCAACGCAGAAAGGTGATAAGGTACTGCTTAAAAATTAAGAGATAATGATACAAGAACATGATAGTGAGGCTAAAGTGGGTGTAAGAAGAATCATTAAAAAGCATAGGATGTTGTTGTCCTAGAGACAACTCTTAGAGCAAGATTGTCTTCGCGAAAAAAATTTGATTTAACCAATGAATCAGAAATAAGTATTATCGAGGTTATAAAGATAAAATGAAGAGTCAATACAAAATGATTCTCTTAAAGATTAAGATATGTTATTCTTTTTAATTTTCTTTCCTAAATTAAAAGGACATGTTATTATATGATAAAGTTTAATATTTGTTTATACTAAAAGATTGAGTGCATTTTAGATATAAGTAAATTTTTTATCTTTGTATAAGACCACTTTTTGTATTCTTGACTTTAATTATAATGGTTCTTCTTTCTTCTCTCGTGAAAATAACCCGAATTTGTGTCAAATGGCATAAATTTGGAGCTCCTATTTTTCTTCTAATTTTGCTGTAATCACTTAAGTCATGTGAGATTAGTTTTAAACACAAACTTATTACGCATTAAAGTTTTAGGTATGTATTCAAACAAAGCATGGTGGATATTGGTCCAAAATTATAGGCTTACTGTTCTTATGCCAAATGCAACCTTGAAAATCAAATCCGTGTTGCCAATAACATAGAAAATTAAATGAATCTACTTTTGAGAACAAATTAACTCCAAGAGTGTTCAGTAAAAAAATATAAAACATTATATAATAAAATGGTAAAAAAAATGTGTGTTCCAGATTTTCTTCATAATTTTGTATTAATAATAGAACATTAATTTGTTTTTTCAAGTTTTATTCAAGTTTGTGTCTAGAAACTTTTAAAGGTAACAACAAATTTGTATATTACCCAAGTCTCAAGGTCATCTAGTTTAGTAAGAATTTCTTTAACAAGAACATTATGAAGAAATTGATGTAAAGACGCCATAAATGACAAACAAAAGGATTATGATTATTGACACCATTTATGCCCTTCTACTAACCTAAGTTTGCAAACAAAACTATTCTTTGTGGCAACTTTTCTATCAATTAAGTAGTAAAATACAAATCTCAATTTTTAATAACAACTATAAACTAAAGCCAAGTTGGTTAACATGAATGATACAAGTACAACAGATCACGATCATTTTAAATATAGTTAAATATAATATATGGTGAAATTTTCATATGATATACACATTAGTATATTTTAAAAATTAAACACATAAATATAGTATAAGTGTAATAGAAATGGGATCAATGTAAATACCAAGTTTAGATAATTTAACCCAAATTAGATGTACATCTTTGAGAAAGATGAAAATTTTTATTATTAAAATTACAAATACAAAATATGAACTCACAAAAGATGAAACAATCTCCTAAATATAATCCAATAGTACCCAACCTCATAAGCACAAAAAAAATAATACTCTTAAATGAAAAGAAAATCTTTTGATCTTATTTAAAAAATTGAACTAAAAAAGAGTGATACATTCTCTTACATTTTAGGAGAAACCTTTTATTCTTCTAAATATAATATCAATATGTTTTATCCTTTTGTAAAACATTCAATATTTAATTAAAAAATAGTAATTTGATAGTAATAAGAAAAATTAGTAAACATTTGTTGTTTGTATTAATTAATTATATAAATTTCTTAATTAAATTTATTTTAAGATTTCTTAAATAATGATCATTTTGTAGTAATTTTCAATAATAAATAAAACAATATTAGATTGAAATATTATTCTTCAATAAATAACATTCTTTTTAAAAATAATACATAAAATATTAATGATTTATCAAAGTCATTTGCATAGTTCTTGTTTCATTACTTGTCGTTATAATTTTCTTGAATCAATCAAATATTTGTTGATAGCATTAAGAGATTCAAGCAATACCTGAACATGCAAAAATCATAACATATATATGATTGTGCACCACGTTAGCAAAAGTTGCTTATACAATATATTTAAAGTCATCTTCTAATAAAAATCTTTTGGATAATATGAAATAATTAGTTAAATGAGAGTTATGATGATCTTTTGCACATAATGTTAGTAAGTCTATCATAACTTTTAAGCATTTCTATCTTAATATTGATTATGATGATCTTATTTGTTGCTCTAAAATAGTTCATTTTCAAATTCACCTTTAAATAAAGTTTTTACATTATTAGAATGCACCATACGTACAAGTAGGATTGAAATTCGTTTTACAAAGCTATGT